>JAODKL010000103.1:1487965-1521546 GCA_026780765.1 Petrocephalus schoutedeni | reverse complement strand
CTTATTCTTTGCCTTTTATGAGAAAAGAATAAATTCATTAAAAACAGGCAATAAAAATAAGCATAGGTTCCACTCACAGGGGATTCGATTTAACAACAATTCTCAATAATAAAGAACATAATTTTAAAGGAAAATGGCTACAGGGCAAAGCATGGTAAAAGGATATTATCAGAAATGTAACTGTGAAATAAACACTGCAGTAATTAACTGTGTTCCACAATCTGCCACACTGTAGTCATTCATGCGATTTCTACCTTTTTAACATTTAGCGCAACAGCTATGTAGCTTAATGTATGTTGCTAAGCGATTGTTTCCTTGTTCCCTACACAAAGCAGCGATGACATTCCCACCACTCGGAGAGTCTCCACGGAGAAACGCAGAGCTCGCTTATGATTGCACTCAAACAATACACTGATTTTTAATTAATCCATGTTTCTATGGACAGTTGGTGTTTAATAAAATAGGCCTGTAGGGAATGATGCTGATTTAAACCTTAGGAGGACTCTGAGAAACCTAAAGTCCCCCAGTGAAATAAGCATCCCTGCAGCCCTCACCAACAGACGTTGTTAAAAGGTGGATGGATGACCCACTGAATACCCACCAACAGGCATGTCAACTTACAATTTAGATTTAATTGCACTGGCAGTAAAAAGTTGGCAGAAACAAAATCTGTGCATCCTTAGCAAATGCATGACCCTCTGCCGTTCTTTGCATTGTTTGTAACTATATTTATCACTATATCATCTAGCATTATGTCCGAGTATAGGGTACAGTACAAAAAAAAAGTGGAGTGAGACCAATACTTTGCCTCAGTAGTTTATCAGTAGGGGAAAACAACTTACAGAGTCGACCAAGTCAAAATAACAAACAAAACCTCTAACTAGAAAAATCTTAACTTAACCCAAACAAAAGCTGAAAATAAAATACACAAAAACTCCCTAAGTAACCAAAACAGCGAGAAAATTAATCAAAACAAAATGGCATCACACGTTATGCTTCCCCATCTACACACAGTGTATGCAATATTTACAAATGTGTAAAAGATTTATACAAAAGGAATCCAAAGGCAAGCAAATCTGAAACGGACTAGGCAAAACCATGCAAAAGACAGGACCAAGGTTCAAGCACAATCAGAGTATTCAGCAAGCACTAGAAACAAGCAGAAGTCAAAGTAATGGCCTTCTTTCTTCTTTGTCTGGACAAGCCTTTTAAAGGAAATGATGAAATGTGAATCAGCCTATCAGAAATGAATGGTATAGGATGTAATACTGGGTAGGACCAGAAACACAAAGGCACACCCAGAGACACACCCACCCAACTGGGCAAAGCAAATCTACAAGCAGTTACACCTAAGGACATAATCTCCAGATCTAATATTTATTGCCTGCATTTGTTAGCATTGTGTGCATTTATTCAAAGAGTTTACCTGATTCTTATTCTGTATTAATAGGATGAAATCTGTTCATCTTTCTTTGATATGGGAACTGGTAAAACTTCATTGGGAATTGAATTCTGCGGATACAAACAAGCCATCATTGAGAAAATGAATTTCAAGAAATTGTCTTTTAGGTGCCAGTGGACATCTGTATGCAGTTCAATGACATAATCATGTTCTCATTCTGAATGACCATACGAAAATAAAACATTTCAGATATGTGAAAGAACACATTGTCCGCTGTTTTAAACACCCAATCAGCTCAATATTCATGCTTAATGAAGGATGTCTTAAAAGCAATTAGTGTCTTATTCTTTATTTTTTATTGTTGTGATTTATGCGATTGAGTCTCGCTTCTGCACATAAATGGACCTGATTTTCAAAGGGATAAACATGTGAGAACAGGTTTTACTGATAATGCGTGAATAGCTTTGTGATTATGTGCAACTGTCTCACTTAACACAAAGGCAGATGGGGGGGTGGGATATCACTCTTTGGCATTTGGGATATCTGTCGCTCTTCTGAATATTTCCAATACTTCTGTTATACTTTGGCTTGCTTACCAGATTATAGGCAGTCCTCAGGTTAAGAATGGACAACTTTCGGACAACTTGTATTTACAAATGGACTACCATAAAGTCTACTGTATAAAAAATTCGAGTCAAATACAATGGTTCGTAATAAAGAATGCACATACTACTTTGTGACATTTGGGAAAATATTGTAATACAAAATTCTCAACAGAACCTGGTCTACAGACTTTTTTTTATCGAAGAAAACAAAGGGGTGGTGGTGGTGGTGAGTGGCTCAGCAGGCTAAATCTCAGAGCCATGATCAGAAGATTCTTGGTTCAAGCCCTAGCCTCAGCAGAACAATCCCATGTCTGTGAGCCTTTGAGCAAGGTCCTGAATCCCCAGCTCCAGGGGGTCACCACATGTTGGCTGACCCTGTACTGTGATCCCCATACTACAGAGACCAAGATGAGGTAGGCAAAGAGCGGAACTCTAATGTACTTGTGCAAATGGCAAACAAAGCATTAAAATTGACAAAAATAGAATTTCCATTTTCAGCTAAATTAGAGAAATAAGCATCTGTACACATAAAGGGAATTTGTTATCACAATGCTGCAGTGTGCCATTACAGAGTTTTGTTGAGGAATAGCTTTCTCGAAGATACCTTATGTTTGCACTACAGAGCCAAACAGTAACGGAGGTAGAAAAGAGAGAGAGAGAGGGGGCTGTTTAAGGTTAGAGAGTAAACACTGCAAGGAGGCATGGAGAAGACTTTCAATTTTTTTTCAGGAAGCATAAAATGCCACAGACTGATAGTCATTTTAAATTTATTATTTAAAAAGAAACATTACTTAAAATAAACCTATTATGCAGGCCTAGGTCTGCTACAGGCACATTTTTCTTGCTGTCCCTTATAAGCCTGCACTTCAGTGTTAATTTGACACTCGGAGTGTTGATGAAAAGTGCACTTTTCATACAAACATTCACAGTGTTGTATAAATTAGCGATGCTGCTTTTTGCTTCTGTCCGCATCTCCTAAAACTCTCTTCGAGATATTCTTTCAGCCCATTTATTCCCAACGGCTACTTATTCATCTGGAGCCATTTCCAGAAGGGGAGGGGCAAAAGGCACAAGCTGCCAGCCCATCAGAGGGTACCTGTATAACAAAACTAATATACCTTTAAATTGTGTTTGGAAGCCAGCACAAGGTGCACATGGGGAGCTGGGCCAAGACGTGAGCCTCAAACCCAGGAAGTTACACACTCGCTGCTGATCCACACTGTTTTACTTTTAGCTATGGAAGTGATGAAAATGTAATAATGTAGCTTGTCATGACTGATAAATGGCAATAATTTATATAGTCAAAAGACAGTTCTTTTTGTTAGTGTTATACATAAATAAAATGTCATTGACAGTCTTCGCTCAGACATGCTTTATCCATCTGAAATATCACCTTAAATTATTCCGTCTTTGCTAAAATATGACTGAAGAATCCATCGTCCCAAGTCGTCTTGACAATGTACCGCGATGACAACAATGGCAGAAACAGTGCCACTTCTTATTATCTATCAATGAAAAAAGCGAATCAAAGTTCACCCTTTGTAATACAATAGAAATAAATGTGCTGCCACGTTATATCTGGAGAATACAAGGGAGTAAATTGATGGGGGGAATACTTTTGTCAGCATTATTGCAATTGAGTTATAGCATCTTATATTTTTCCCATGAATAAAGAGACTATTTGCTTCAGACTCAAAACTGACAGGCTCTGACTACAGCACATACAGTGTGATACTATAATTATGAACTGATTAGCATTTTATGAAAAATGTTCAAGCATTTCAGAAAAAAATGTGTTTATATTCCTGTTTGTCTTGTTATTAATGACAAATGTTTTCAGAATAATTATAATATTGTTTTCCATTGGTTTTCTGATGTTAACCAATGTAGTTCAATTTTAATGCAATCCCAAGAAACACAAGGTATGCTTTTAGCCATATTCCAGTGCACACATACAAAGAAAAATTTATACGTACAGATTCAATCACACGAAAGGTCCAAAGATGCACAGGGAGAAGATGCTCTCCACACATAAAACCAAGGTATAATTTAACCACACAACCCTGGAGATATACACCCACAGTGCTACCCACTCAACCAACACTCCTAAGGCTTCGGAAATTACAGGTAAGTAAATAAGCCACATTCATTAATATTCTTGCATTGATTTGAATAAGTTCATTTAAATATAAGTAAGTAAAGTTGTGTACATTAAAGAGAGCAAACGCCAAGTACTAAATCCTTATTGAGCATAGCTAATATTAAGATTTATCACATAACGCCGCTTCGGATTAAGAAATTTAACAAACTACGAATGTTAAGAATGAATATAAACAAAAAATATTCTTAAATTCTTAGGTCCGAAGTACACAAAGCACTGATAGTAATAATCTACTTAATTAGTTAATAATAATCTACTCAAAACACAGTCAATCTACAAATATCATTAATCACAAAATACACTTAATATTAAAGTACATTAATACCTTGGAATTACAGTGCTCATGCTGTAAGTCACTGACTACGATTTACGATTCAGAAACAGCTACCAAAATTAACAGCACTCAAAATTCTCTGAATTAATGCCACGCGACGTTATTATTGGAAAGTCACGCAGAAACCCATCCTTCCACACGGTCGCCGATTGGCTACTGGGTACTTTTTAAGTTTTGTTATTGGGTGGTATTATTACGGCGTTAAATAAACAGTTAAATTTTTAGTGGCACTTGATTTTCGCGCAGCAACATCCTTTTCAACGTTTCCTCATAAGTTAAAACCCTTTGACATCAAACGTGAATATGTAGAATGATTAAGGATGTCGCATGCAAATAACTTAATTCCGTGGAAACAATGCACATGCAATACTAATTGCGGTACGCCGGCATCAGGAAGTCGGAGCAACGCGCATGCGCAATGCGCGGCGGAGGCAGGCTCGAGAGAGATTCCCCGAAACTGCCATGGGCTTCGAGCTGTTTTGAGTCAGGGGGGGGAAACCACAATTTTGTATATTGGGGAGATTTTTTTTTTTTTTTAAAGTTCTGTTTCCCCCGAATTTGAGACAACACTGGGACGGTGTGAGCGGCACCAAGCGACCCCCGAGGGTCTGACTTTGCTGGAGGAGGAAGGAAAGGTTCGTAGGTAAATGGTTTTTATTATGATTATTTTCGAGTGGGGTTTCCCACACAAAGGAGCAGTGATGTCGGCGGAGCCCGGCCGGCAGGAACGCCGCCGCCGCCCGCTCGCCTTAACGCGCTGTGCGCTACTTCGAGAAACTCAGGTGGATTTTTTTGGTAGGCCTTTTGTCTGGGAGCGGTGCTCGTTATGGGCCGGGAGGGTCATTTAGGCCGGACCGGTTCGCCTGAGCAACCCCCCGACTCGGCGCTCGCGTTCCGCCTGCGGGCAGAGCCGGCGGCCGGATAGGCGGCCCGGAGCTGAGGGCTTCCCCACGCCGGCTGGCCGGTGCCTCCGGTGTGACTGCTTTCCCCCCCCGCCTCCCTATGGGACCCCGGGTGTACGTGTGTGGATGTCTGCCCGGCCGGTCTGAGTATATCGCTTTACACAGGGGGGCAGATCCTTCTGTTTACCCAAAGAAAGTACCGTCTGCCTTGGTTATATCACGCCAGAGTGGGGTCATGTGAGTTTATTGCCCGTGCGAGCGATAATGCGACACTTAAAAAAAACAAAACAAAAAAGTTTCCCCAAGTGGTTCACGCCAACGCCGTTTCGAAACTTTGCACCCAGTTAACTAGCTGACTGGTCTGGATCATCCTCAGCAGCTGACGTCTTCCGCTTATGAGTATTCTCCCTATGTGCGATAGTAACAAACTTAGACGGACCAGACGCTTTAGCTCTAAGTGATTTTACATCGGTGTATCTGTTTTGTTACATTTTGGCACGATGCCCCGTTATTCCACATACACGTGTACTGTGTTGGTCAGTGTTCATGTTTATTTAATGCATCGGCTCATCCCCGCACATGAATCGCTACGTACCATAATAAAGTGTCATATCTTATCTTAATCGTATCTTATCTCTGAGTTCCATGGCGAAGTGACACCCCCCCCCCCGGAATTCACCGCTATCATCAGCGGATCGACATGTACTAACAGCCATGAGCTCGGGACGTTTGCGGTGGCTGTGGCCAGGTCACGTCTCGCGTCTTCCTTCACCTTTTTGGGTTGGGTTCTGTCTGTGTTAGGTGCATTTCCGTTAATCTAGCAGAGGAAACGAAATCAAGCTGTGACCTGTTTCTGATATTCAACTGTTATGTTCTGATCTGTAACTTGAACTGAATTTATTTCCCCTTTCTGATTTAATATTCACTCTTTGTTCAGACCAGCATAGACTTTGATACCACCTTTTCCTGCACTAGATATTAAGACTCAAAATATCTGATAAATGGTGAGTGTCATTTGAACAAAAAAAAGAGAATTCATGATTCAGGAAAGTGTCAAAGCGGACTACCGTTGCCAAAACTCAGTAGAAATTCATATAACCTGCATGCTTTGCACAAAAATGCCGTGCCTCTAATGCAGAGGTCTGTAGCTAGACAATGAGGTATTCCATTTATTGTAACATGGTATATCCTTACCATATATGGTATATCTGCGTCAACACAAAAAAAACTTAATGCTGAGCTTGAGTCAATTGTGGCTGTGTTTATGTACAGTTACAATTTGCAATATGTTAAATGTTTGAAAAGTTTATGGGAAAGTTTGTTGCGTGATGTTCTGATTGAGTGGTCTCTTATTTTCAAAAAATTCTTCATCTGCCTACCTTTCTTCCAAATCCTATTGAGGTACTTGTTTGGTTTAATTTAAAATTGAATCTGTGGAGATTATAACGGATGGCAAAGATTCTTCTTGCGCATCTGAAATGATTAAAAATGAAAAATTGTGCTATTGTGCTTTTCCTTTAGGATGGGTTCGGCAGAAGAGCCCAGCAGGCACGCTGTGACGATATAGCCAGTCTGCTCTGCCGCCCACTTTGGGTCGCCCCTCCCCCACCTATCTGGGAGACTTTATCTGGGGATGTTAGCAAGGAGAGCATGACGTATATGCTTTCCTTAAAATATTTCGTAAGTACAATTAAATTTCATTAACCCATTTAATTAGAATTTCAGATTGTCTTTATAGGATTTTACAGATCCCTTGCTTGTGTTTGGTTTAATTTTACTTTGAAGTATTTCAGCTTTTTTTAAATGTATAGAAGAGGCAACGCTGAAGTGTTAAGTTTGATATATTTTTCATAAGAGATTATTAACTCTTATTTAACCCGTTCACTTTGGAGACGTGCTGAAGGTTAAATTCCTGCTATCTTCATTAATAAAGGAGTGTTATTGCAGAAGAGAGGTGCTTCAGAGAACTTTATGCTTGGGTTATAGACTAATCCCACTCTGGGGAAGTGGGTTATTTTTCCCCTTTTCCAGGTCCCATTTTTTGGACGTGTCAAAACATGCACTGCTGTTTTTGTTTTGTTTTTTTTTTTCTGTGTTGTTTTTCCCCTGAATGCACCATGGATGTTGGAATTGTCACCGGTAGGCAAAAGATGACTAATGCTGTTAGGTGCAAACAGTCATCACAGCCTTCGTAGTGTGAAGAATTAATTATCATCAGTTTTATTTTTGGTTGGCAGTTTGTAATAAAAATGTCACACCTGATGTTATATTGGGAATAGTTATTGTTTCTTACTGTATCCCCTGATTTAAATTGCTCAGTGTGAATCTGTCACCCGCCATTCATAGTATGGACTCATTTGAGGCCACGCACGGCAGACCTGCTCAGTCATACAAATGCTGCGAATGGGATGGGGGGCACTGTCTATATGAGCCTCAGCTTGTGCTGTTGCCCTCTGTTAGCTACGCAACATGTGCAGACCTGCAGAGGGCTTGCTGCGACTGGTGACAAAAACCTGTCTGTCAAGGCAAAAGGAAGTCCCTGGAAACGGTTTCACCCTCACTGAGGTCTGCTTCCAGTTATGGCCAAAATTGCCAAAACCCCTACCGAGAATTTACGTAATATTCCGTAGAATATTGCTAATTTAACACTGCGTTAGGGGAAAGTCTGGACAGTCTTTCTAGGAGGGAGCATCACGGAAGTAGCTTTGAAATTCCCAGTCGCCCTCGTTACGCTCCCCTCTCCTGCTTGGAGGCTAATTTCTGAGATCCGATACCATTTTGCCCCCCAAATAGGGCCCTGATGAAAGTGAAGTGCGAGTTTGACCTGGCCGGTTGAGGGGCGGTGTGAAATTGGCTCTGCTTGTTTATTTATTTATTTCCTGATAATGTCTCCTCTCCCTTCCTCTGGTAAGGTTAAGTGGTGAGATTTAAAGGGACATCGGCGCTTCTGCCCGGTGGGGAGCTAAGCTGGCAATGGCAAAGGTCCCCACCCCTCCCCCACCCGGGGAAATGGCCAACGGGCCTGTGGCTGAGAGCTGGTGCTACACGCAGGTAATTAGCTTATATTTGCTGTATTTTCTGCAATGTGCCTCTTCAATGTTATGCTGTTCACTTTACAAAATGCTTAATACCATCCACATACAATTTTAGGTTCATATGTACATGGAAGCCCCCCCCCTTTTTTTGGGCTGTATGCTTAACTGTTTTGACCTGTTTAATTTGAGCTGAAATGCAGTTGTGCAAGTGTTATGGAAACTATACTCTTTCATTTCTGTTAGTAGGTGGAGTGTAATTCAAACTATAATCCCTGGAAGTCCCTGCTTTCCCTCCTTGTTTTTTGTTTTGCATTAATGTCTGTGTGAGTCTAGAAGCTGCCGTGTTTGCCTCTGTCTAGCTGCTCCGAGTTCGACCCGTTCCTCTATACATGAAGTTTACATTATGAGAAATAAGGCTGCTCTGTTGTTTGAAAATAATGCTTCTCCTATTTTCACTCGTTTCAGCTTCCAGTCATTAAGCCTCAATTACTGAATGTATTTTTAGCTATAGAAAAAGGTTATAGTGTTACTATGCTTATTTCCTACCATTTACACTAAACCTGATGCGTCAAATATTTTTATTGAACATATTCCAACAAGTTTATTGCAGCAAGGGGCAGCAGTTTTTAACATTGTTTTGTAATACACTCTCTTGGAATTTGTCTTCAGAACAATGTCCTTTTGAGTTTTTCCTCATATACTGTCTTATTTTATTTAGTTGCAACTGTACTGATAAGGAACAGATTTCATAAGCTCCACCTAATGATGAGCCATTTTGTTGTTTCATTCATGGTTTATGCAGCTGTTTGAGATTTATTCTAAAAACTGATTGTTTCTTTAATGAATAGGGCAATCTAAATATATTCGTATGTATTGCCTGACTGTTGCCTCAGCAGCAAGATGCCCAGTAGTAATTCTGCTAATTCTATCTTAGGAAGGTGTCCTCTTTAGTGCTTGTCATCAGATATGGATGATTTTTGGTTCCGATATGCCTGACTGGGTGAGTTTACGGTAGAAGTGCTGATGTTTATGCAGAATGTGGTGTTTTGTTAGGTGAAGGTAGTAAAGTTCTCATACATGTGGACCATAAACAACTTCAGCTTTTGCCGAGAAGAAATGGGGGAAGTGCTGAAGAGTTCAACCTTCTCGTCGGGTCCAAATGACAAGATGAAATGGTAAGAGCTCCCGGTACGGACGTGGCCCGCCGCTGGGAAATTATCTGGGAAACCTGTGCTGGCTGCCAGTTCATAGTCAATAAGATTGGAGTGAAATCCCAAGACAGCTTTTGGGCAAAGCCCAGCTCTGTCAGTCCTCTTTAGGAAGCAGAGAGGACAGAATCCGCTTAATTCCAGCATCCTCGCTAAGCACATAGGCTGGCGCATTCACCGTTTTTGTACATGGCTTACCTTCCTCGTCTGCTGGCCTCACATGGGCGTCCTCTAATCAGACTGGGTCCTGCGCGTGTTTCCCACTGACCTGACGGATATCCATCACTGAGGGTTTCACCCTGTTCCTCTTCCCTTCCTCTGGCAGGTGTCTCCGTGTGAACCCCAAAGGGCTTGATGATGAGAGCAAAGACTATCTGTCTCTATACCTGCTGCTTGTCAGCTGTCCGAAAAGCGAAGTCCGGGCAAAGTTCAAGTTCTCCTTGCTCAATGCAAAGAGGGAGGAAACTAAAGCTATGGGTGAGGACCTTGGGCAGGATGGGATGTCCGCACGCTGCGTTCTGAATGTTCTGAATGTTACCTGGCATGTATCTGGTGTCACTTTATAATCTGTGTTATGGCATCAGGGTGTTCTCGAACTTTTAATGAACCACTGCCTCAGTCTTTAATACTGTGGTTTTTCTCCTGCTGTGTTCTCTGCTACAGCCCACTGACCGCATATGTTAATCTCATAAGAAGCATGGCCTTTCAAATGTGACCGATTTCGTGTTGTTTCCCTGCACTCTAGAAAGCCAGAGAGCGTACCGCTTCGTTCAGGGGAAGGACTGGGGATTCAAGAAGTTCATTAGGAGAGATTTTTTGCTCGATGAAGCAAATGGCCTCCTACCAGATGACAAACTCACGCTGTTCTGTGAGGTAATTGTTATGCGGTTGTCAGCTATTCCTTCTCATGTTACAGTTTCACGGACCATGTGTGATTCAAGAAAAAAGTCTGTTTCTTGTTCAGTCTCTAATTTTCCTCACCCAGCTTCAGTGCTGACTATTGCCTTTTACAGTCACTAACATTCATCATTTTCATCTTTCAGGCCTTAATGTTTCATTGACACTTAAAGCGGCTCACAGTCATTGTTACATATCTAGTTTATTCATGTATGTGTATGAATTTTCCTTATACCTGTATTAAAATATTATGGAATACAAGAAGAATGAAGTAGAATTTGCAGAAGTGCCATTTCAAATCCAGACGGTTAAACTGTTAAAATTGTGATCATATATTAATATGTTTAGTTCAAATATTTAAACGATCTTGAACAAAAAAAACATTAAGACTTTTAAAACTGTGTTTCTTAAGCGAGTCCTCAGGGGCTGATGGATGGTCCACATTTTTGCTCCTTCCCAGCTCCCTGCCAGACAGTCCACATTTTTGCTCCTTCCCCGGGCATGGACAGGGCATGGACTGTCTGCAGGTCCCTGAAGACCAGAATGGGAAACACTGATTTAAAAAAAATATATATATATATTTTGTGTATAATTGCAATGTAACATCAAAACTGGAAGGCAAAAAAGTCCAAGCAAATGTAATGTCACTTTAGCTGAGGCTGGGTGGGGTGGCTTAGGATTATGGAAACGTAATATGGAATGAGTCCCAAGGGAATATCAGTACTGTCACTCAAAAGTGTTCTGTGTTACTGCTCTCAAGTATCTCTTAATTCTCCCTATATTATAACATCTAATGTGAAATGTGTTGGAATTTCGTCTTCCACAACTGAACGTTGATTTATACTTGTACAAGGTTATTGTGAAAGATTTCCGAAGGAATATTTTCTTTCTATTATAGACCAAATTAAATTAAATGTCCCTTAATGAAAAATAAATGCTTCCTGGAATAAAAATATTGAAATTCCAAGTACAGGTTCACTTTTGTGAGCTTCATCGGCATTTGTTGGCTAATTGGCAATTTTTTTTTTTTAACGGATGAAAATTGGACTGGAACGTTTGCTTATTAGCAGTTTAATTTAAATTTTGATGGGTTATGTTATATGGGCAGCAGTGAGCCACTTTTAGTTACGTTCTGTGTTCAAGTCACGTTGGAAGTACCTATTGGTACCTGGTTTCTTGGGTGTCGTGATATAAGTCTACTTGTGTGATGGCACAACTAGTACATTCTGTACTTTGGGAGCAGCGCATTTTGTGTAGTGCTTTCTGCAGCATCCTGTGTGCACTGTAGTAAGTGTGAACTCTCTTAGGTGAGTGTAGTCCAGGACTCCGTGAACATCTCCGGCCAGTCCAGCACGAACATGCTGAAAGTTCCGGAGTGCCAGCTGTCGGACGACCTCGGAAACCTGTGGGAATTCTCCCGTTTCACCGACTGCAGCCTCTATGTATGCGGCCAGGAGTTCAAGGCTCACAAATCGATATTAGCAGGTACAGCCCTCTCCTTCACCCACTTCCCTCCATGCTGATTATCAGCACTGTTCTGTAATTGGGGAGTACGCTCCCTTTATACATTATTTACAGCAGTTCTTGTAACATGGAACATCATTATGACGCCTCTTAATTCTCTCTTCTTAACAAATTTACACTATACCTGTCTTGAGTTCATGGAGCTCTGACCTACTGTAATGTTTACCTTTTCCGTGTCTAGTATGCCTTTAAGTAACCTAAAATGTATTTCATACTAATTCACAGCAAGATCGCCCGTTTTTAATGCCATGTTCGAGCATGAAATGGAGGAAAGTAAAAAGGTACGCAAGTCTCAAAGCACATTGGTGGTGAAGTGTCCTGAGTGACCTTTCCTTTTTGAAATGCTACGTCCGGCTGACATGTGCACTGTGCATTCCCACAGAACCGCGTAGATATAAGCGACATTGAGCCTGATGTTTTCAAAGAGATGATGAGCTTCATTTACACAGGGAAAGCACCGAATCTGGAGAAAATGGCTGACAACTTGTTGGCTGCAGCGGACAAGGTTAGCTGTTCATGATGACTGTGTTTACTGGTCCCCCGACGTGGATTGTGGCTAAGAGAGCGGTCTGGTCGAACGGGAAGCTGAGGCAGCAAGGACTCTTGCTTTCATGTTGGCTTTTTATTAAAAATGTCTGCTTTTTTCCCTTTATTACCTACGGATTGCCCAGCTTTGTTATATGTTGGATTGACCATTGTAGGGTTTTAGCACTAGATGTAAGAGAGAACTGCCCTTGGTCACTATCTAAAATGCTCCAGTGAGGACTGAAAAACATCCAAAATGCTCTTTATTTCAGCCATAGAACATGTACTAGAATGATGTAAGACTAATAAAAAAAACCTGTATTTCCAGCCCTCTCCCCACTCAATTTCTTGCCCAGGTTTTTTTAAGAAGCTTAATTCCAGTGACCTGAATGTTCTTTGATCTTCGATTTCCTGCAGTTTTCTGCCTGTCTGGCTGTTTCTTAAGAGCCGACCGGAGCGAGGTTACCGCGGGTGAAACTTATCGTCCTGTCTGGCGCTCCCCTCCCCTGCTGTGTTCACCCTCCCCCCACCCTCATCCCAGTATGCGTTGGAGAGGTTAAAGGTCATGTGTGAGGAAGCGCTGTGCAGCAGTCTCTCCGTGGAGAATGTGGCAGACGTCCTCATCCTCGCGGATCTGCACAGCGCCGAGCAGCTGAAGGCACAAGCCATAGACTTCATTAACAGGCAGGTATCGCGATGGGCGCTCTCCGGTAAGTTCATGCTGCCTTTGTGGAGTGCAGGTTTGAGTGTCTTTCTTTTGTTTTTCTGTTCTTATCGTAGGTGCAGTGTCCTGCGACAGCTGGGCTGTAAAGATGGGAAAAACTGGAATAGCAAGTATGCAATTAGCTGATGTGTTTGACACGCGATTAATAACAAACTCTTATCTCATCCGCCAAGATGCATTACAATGTTTTTTTATTTTTTTTTTTTGGAACACAAATGGATAGGCTAGCTTGGTGGTTCAGTGGCTTCCCTATCTCCGCATCAGCATTATTAATGAAATCTTTCCCGGATAATGTTGGGGAAGGGATCAATTCCTGAATGGCACAAGGAGGAATTTGCAATGAGGCAGCCTCCGTCTGTATCTCGGCTTATGTTTGATACACAAATCGTCAACATTCACGATTCAAGGGGAGTCCTATAGACGTCTTTGGTCGTGACCTCTTTTAATGTCACCTGATTTTCTCGCATAGCTGCTTTTCACATGAGCATGCTGGACATCCAAGTACTCCAGCAGTTACACGGCACAGCCTTCTAGCCATCTTACCTATTTGTGTCCACCACTAAGCTTTCCCTGGGGTCAATGCATAGGAAATGAAGGCCAGAGGTGCTTTTGCCCTCCCTGATATGTACACAACTATGGTGCTTTTCCGCTGCCCCCAAAAACAGAGCCGTACCCAAGTCGAACTGCAAAGAGACAGTTTTCCATTGTATCTTATGCAAGCCGTACGCACGCTGACATGGTCCTGCTTACTAGCATCCCCGATAGCATGACCACTGATCAAGATTCACAGAGACAAGAAAGTAATCTGAGTCTATATGCATGGATTATGTGAAGGAAAAAGGCATATTTTATATATAATTCATAATTGGTAGTAACGACTATAGTACAATAGTACATTAGAATGGCTGAACGGATTGTATTTGTAATGCAAGCTAATGCTAATTCAGCTAGCATGTGATGCTAACATAAAACGGCGATTCTCACAGATGTGCTAGCGAAAATTAGCAGATAGTAAATCATGAAGTGCGCGGTGTGAACAGTAATTGTCTCTTAGGTTTGGCGTTATTGCTGCTCTCTGAACCCCGCAACACCTTTACCGAGCCGACCCTTCTGCAGTAGAAAACCCAAGAGAACTGAAACCGCGCTGTAACTAGTGTCTGTTCGCAGTATGGCTTGGGTACACACTGGTTTCAGTATGCCAGTGAAAAAGGACCATAATATAAGATAGACTATGAATTTATGTGTTTGTATGCACTAAATATTTTTTTTTTCCCCCCCCTTTTCAGTCATACGACAGACATAATGGAGACGGCCGGCTGGAAGTCAATGATTCAGTCCCACCCTCACCTGGTGGCCGAAGCCTTCCGTGCCCTCGCCTCTGCACAGTGCCCTCCATTCAGCCTGCCGAGAAAGAGGCTAAAACAGTCTTGACCAAGACCTTTTTTTAAAAAAAAAAAAAAAAAAAAAACTTTTGTGGGGGCAAATGGGGAGCTTTGGACTGGTGTGTTCCTGTCTTCCCGTTTCCCACTACTTGATTCAGTTTAATTCAGTTTATTTTTATAGAGCAGAGTTGCCCCAAAGCAGCGGTTCACATATACATATATTATTCTGATTGACCTTTGGTCGACCACGGCGTTTAACGCATAACTTGTTTAGCTGATGCAACTGTTCACTTTCAACTCTCAGCCTTTAACAGCTTCAGTAATGTCGGATGGCCTTAAAACTGTACGCCATTTCTCCAGAGTTTATATTATTTCTTTATTTAACTGTGTGCCTGCCTTGTCAGGAGAGACCAGGCTTCCTCCAGATTGCACTAATTCCCATAATGCAGTGGTTTTATCACGGCGCTCTACAGGAATGCATCATTGATTTAATGGGAGACACTGCACACATCAAATGTTTAGCCCCATTTGTGAGCTGACATTTTAAAAGTGTGAGCCTTCCCAGGGAAAGTCCATTTCCTTTTTTTTACAGTTGAGATATGCCCCATATTGATGGCACCTCTTTCTTGTAAAGGAACTTAACCATCTTAAATACAGGCGTGTGAGCATAAATCAGACCTACTGGATGGGAATACTTGAGTGACTTGCAGTATGAGAATTTTTGTAATATGGATGTAATGAAATTAACTGAATACTTTTGTATTCTGCATCTTTTAAATAACATTGGGTAAATATGAAGATTTTGTTAACAGGATTTTGCTTGTAGTGGAATTCTTTCAGATGTGTATTTGGTTACAGCTTAATCATACTTGAGTAATTTGCTGTCTACAATTTTACCATTTCTCCTAATTAAATGCATCCAGATGGTGCAGATGGCTATGCAGCACAAACATAGATGGTCAGAGTAGCAGAACTGTTTGTGCCATCATTTTACAGGTTACAAATAGCTGGGTGGAACTAAGCGCAAGAAAAGGTGTAAAACTAAGTATGGTTTGATGGCATTGTTTGTACACTTGTCTTGAAGTACTATCCTTATATTACCCAAATGTGATGAATGTTGGAGGGAAATGTACCAACTAATATGCCTGAAAATAGTATCCACTCAAGTTTCCTGTGTTTTGAGATGGTGCGTCTAGATAAGTCCACGGAATATTTTGCAGAAACAATTCCTGCTACATTTGTTTACAGTAATGTCAAGGAGTATCCTAAGGGTATATTTCTGACTTCCTTAGTTAGGTATAGTGAGGGGAAATTTGCATAGGCTGAAGTAAGCACATGTTAGAAAGGACTACAATGCATTACTTGATGTAAGAACCTAATGATGTAAATGATTCTGGCGATTTGTAACTGATCTGCTGGGATGTGACACCCTCCTCCAGGTAAGAAAGACTATTAGCATCCAACGAGCGTGTAACTGCTACATTAGTTTGCCTACTACTTTGAGAAACTACTATGCTTTGTAGATAATTTGGACTTGAATAGCACAGAATGTTCCATTTTGAGCTGCAAAGATGTTTTAACAGATTTCCATTATTCAGTTAACCATTTACACTAATTGGGTCACTGCTGCTCAACAGTGGATTAATTCATGTTGACTTAAGTTTAAGCAAAATTGCATGCAAACCCCATCAGTGTTGGGTGGCAATTCGCAAACCATCTTCAGGGTGTAAAGTTGGCTGTTTTTGCCTGGTGTTTTTTTTTGCCTGCGAATTAAATTAGCGAAGTAAATTTGATGACATTTACCAGGTTTGAAGCCCCAGCCCTGTAGGTTTTAAATCATAATTAAAAATTATCGCCTGACTGACAGCTGATACTCTAGATGAGTTGATTTACTGTTATGAAAATTACTCCGGCAAAGCAATTAAGAGCTGAGGGCGAGTGAAAACCAGCGCACCCCATGGCACCCCGGTAAGTTTCATACCCTTTTCAATGAGAGGAAGAACCAGGGAGAGGGGTTGTGTGGGGCAATCTTTAAGTGAACCACTTCTCAGGTGCCGAAAACCCAGCCACCTACGTGCCGTATGTACAGAATCAGCCCAGCAGTGTGCCTGTTTTTCCCGAAAGAACCGCTCCGACTTGTTTACACTCTGGCGCTTTCGGCTTAATGAACCCAGCTGTGATCTGCACCTTCCTTGTTAGATTATTAAAACTCAAACGCTCAGTTGAATAAAAAGGAAAGGGAAGAGGGGGTGGGAGAACATTAAAAACTGCATTTTGCCTAAGGCGGGTGTGTCCTATATGAACATGTTCGCCCGAGTTTGTCCTGGGTTTATGGGAAAAGCCAGGCTGAGTCGCCTGAGCTGTGCGGGGGCCATCCCTGACCCCCACAAAGCAGAGGGAAGCGCCAGGAGCGTCGCCCAGCTCCCTGCTCTGCCTCTGCTGTTGTCCGCTGCTGTTCCGCCCCCTGCCTGCACATTAACCTACCTGGAATTTTAGTTCAGCTATATTTACACCTAAATGTGTGTTTTTCATCTCTGCCAAACGCAGGTATGTATAATCCCCCCCCCCCCCATGCACACAGACATTGCCAAACTTTGGTCTGATGTCCTGCCCTTCCTGTGCCCACTGGCCTTTCTAGCCAGCTCTAGACCCATATTCTAAAACTATTTAGTGATTTGTCCCATATGTTTGTATACATTTTGTCCCCACCCAGGATAGCGGAGGGGTGTCATGACAGCTGGGTAAATTCCCGTGAATTTTGTGTACCCACCTGTTATCAAAAGGGGCATTTGGTAAATCCTTGCAGTGGGCCTCCTGCCATGATGGCCCCTGGGTGGATGTGGCTTCCCTTCTTTCTTCAATGTTCACACTTCATATCCTAGGAAGGCCCGTGCCTAAACAAAGTTTATAAGCAGCATATGCAATGCACATTAGTATAAGATTGAGATCAAATACACATCTCTGTCATTGTCAGCAGCTGCTTCCTCATCAAACCCTAGAAGTGATATTGGAGAGTTTTTCCACTGTCTTCCCCACTAGTTAAAATCTGCGCAGAGATATACCAGTGCATTGGATAAACAATGGGTGTACAAAAGGAGAGATTTGCTTTAAATCATAACTGTACTGCTGGGTCTCCTTAAAGCACCCTAGCTAATGTTTTCACCAGGAACTTGTAGGTTCACCCGTGTGTGTCGGGTATTCCCTTCTTTCCAGGTGTCTTCCTGCCATTTATCCTGGATTGAGGCAGAACAAAAGGATGCCCCTTGGAGGAGAGGCAGCCTGCATGAGCCCAGAAAGCATGCAGACTTCAGGGCTTTGATTCAGACCACTGTACCTGGAAGTGTGAGGTGTTACTCTCTGTGCCTGTACTCCTTTAGTATGAAGTGCCTATGATGCTACTCTCACCGCTACACTGACATTAACCATATGCGTCGTAAACCAGTCGATTCTGTAATTCCCAGTGTATCACTCCGTGCCCCTTTTCAGGACGGCCCTGTGGAATGGCGTGCATTGCCCTCCCTTGTCTTTCACGCCCGCGCATCTGCCGTGGCCGCCCGCCACCTTCTCTGATCTCCAAGCTCCAGGGATAGCCGGCTTGGAGAAGAAGCACTTGCCTGATAAGGTTCCTCTGATGTCGTTTATCAGCTCTCGGCATGTTGCTGATGCGATCCAGGCATGTATGGTTAGAAGGAAAACAAACGATGTAGGATGCATCTTCAAAGACTTAACTGCAGCGTGTTTGATTTCTACATGAATCTGCCCGGCTGTAAGTTGACCAGGCATCATTAAACCGTCTGAGAGACTGCAATTAGGAGGGGAATCTGGCTCAGCAAGGGGTGTCATTTGTTGAGCATCATCAGCCAATCGGGGATTTTGTAATGAGTGATCTTTGGGTGAAATAATGCCCCACAAATATTGATGTTTGTTTGCACATTTCAGTTTCCAGTTGCTTGTCAGTCATCATGTGCAAAGGAACTGATGATGACCAGATGTAGGTGGTCACCATGTTACAAAAGCCTTGCAGAAGGTGGAAAATCCTGCTCTAATAACTGCAGACAACCACTCTTGACGTGTGCAACTGTCCTGAACAGCCACAAAGCGATTGGGTGGGAGGGGTGATGCAGTAGTTTCTCTTTGAAATAAGCCAATGAAAATGGCAAGCATCAAGGGCAGGTTTCAGAGGACAGAGAACCTATAGCAGGGGAAAGCCACAAATACAGATGACGCAATCAGCATTGATGGTGTCAGTTGTTTCCCCCCCCCCCCCCCCCCAACTTCTCTGCTCTGAAAATAAAGGGTAGTGGGATGATGTCTCACCCCAAGGTTTTTTCACTTGCTTTGGACAAAAGCATCTGCTTAATGTTTGCTGTCCCTGGGGAACGCGTTTTTTGCTCCCTGACAACCTGAAAGGTTGCTGGTTCGAACCCCTGATCAGCAAGGTCCCCAAGCATTGCACCCCGGGCGATGAATTAGCTGCCCACTCCTGTGTCACATTTAGGTTAATTGCAGAGGACACATTTCATTGTTGTGTTGTCACTTAAACAGTCAGCATTTTTGCTTGGGAGCCTGGAGGGAGCAAAAACATGAACCATCTGTGGGTCCCCAAGGACCGGGTTGGGAAACACTGTGCTAAATAAACAAATGTAAGTTTAAGTGAGATGTACAATGACTATACGTATATATTTATACATACATGCCTGTTTGTCTGACCTGAACTTGAATTGCAGGGTTTGTATCAATGCTTTAGTTGAATTTCAGCATATGCATATCAAACTTAAACTCTATACGTGTTTCACACAGGTGCGACATATTCAAGTTAAATACATGCAGTTTGGTGAAGAGCCTAATGGTACCGTGAACTAATTTATGGGTGATTTTTCTCTCTGATAAATACGGGCAACATATAAGCTCTCCCTGGCTCCCAAAAAACTTGCCTAATTTTCATGCCAAGTTTCCTAATCCTTGTTAAAGTGAACATGTGGCTGGAGGCAGGGTGGGGAGAAGCCCTCCGTTCTCCAGTGACGGCGTGCTGTTCCAGCCTGTCTGTCTCCTAGGCTCCAGAGGACTTTCACACACCTTCTCTCCTGCACGCCGAAAGCTCCTCTTGGCCTAGTCTGGGATGGTGTACCACCTGCATGCTTCAGACTTTTTTGGTGATATCCAAAGCCCAAAACGGCTGTTCTGGTAATACACGCATCTGGATTTATTTACCTGCCATTCATTGCTGAACACCCACTAACCTTTTTATGGAGGACATGTCCCTAGTTAGCCCACATTTATCTGTGCGAAAAGCTCCTGAAATTTTGTATTTCAGCAGATGACCAAGAGCATGGATGTAATAGGGTCGGCTGCACTGAGGGTTTCTAAATGCATTGCTACATAATTTAAGTGGACTACATTCACATTTAATAATGTGCATTTTCATTTACATATTTAGCAGATGCGTTTATACAAAGCGAGGCGCTACCGAGAACGCCAGTCCCTAGAGCAATTGCGGTTAAGCGCTTAGCTCAAAGGCCCAGCAGTGAAATCACTTTGCAGGCCAAGGAATTTAAATGGACAAACTTCTACTCGGGTGCACATAGTCAGAACCTGCAGAGCCACACTCTGCTCCACCATCAGGTCATGGGTCTAATGGTGGGTTTTGTGTGTGATACTTTGTTGGGTTCACCATTAACCATCCCCAGACAGTTGTGCCAGTAAGACTGAGGTAACAGTGGAGCAACAGGCCCACGTTACACTGGTGCACCGGAACACAGCTCCGGATGAGAGGGAATGCCCAGCGGTGTGTAAAAGATGTCAGATCCAGGCAGGAGGGAATATTAAAGTCAGGTATGATGGGTCCACAGCTGTAATGTTCCAGAAACAGAGAGGAGTCCCACTCCTCAAAATCTCAGACCCAAACAAAAGGGCCCTTCCTGAGCCTTAATCCAACAAAAATTGATGTGAGGACCACTTCTGTTTTCCAAACAAAATTTTAATCACAAAATAAACTCTTTTCAGAGTAAACAAAAATGTACACTATACACAGCCTATATAAAGCCTAACATTTTCAAGAAATAACTAAATATACAGATACATCTCAAAACAAGCCATTTTTTTTTACAAATGCCTCTTTTGCGTGATTTTTTTTTTAAATAATAAATTAAGCTGGAGTCATTAGTTGCAGAATAATTAACCAGGGATTTCATTCACCTACCACTGTAAACACCTTAGAAAACTATACATATGAATTAGCACTAGCAATGACCAAAAGTATGAAGTTATTATAATGACTGCAGAGAGTTGGAGTGATTTAGCAGTAAAGTGCATAAGCTAATACGCACAGTGATGTTTTATAAAGGTAACAGCACACATGAAATGTGAAGCGTTTCACACGGGACCAGAACACAAACAATGATGCACGTAAGGTACGGTACCACAGAATGGGTTTAGAGAAGGGGAAGCAATTCACACTTTAACTCATGGGACGGCCGCGGTTTCTATCTCTTCAGACACAGTAAATCAGTCAGAAAAAAGAGGGTAAACAAAATATAAACGGCTCGCTTGCGTACCTTCACATCGCCAAGGTTAATTTTACTTTCGGCCGCTGGTCTGCTCAGTCACGATATGCAAATTGCATTTCTCAGTATAATTACTGTTAATTAAAAGCGCGGAAATGTCGGGCTCTGTGGCAAGACCATGACAAAGTTATATTTAGCGGTTGCCAGCTTCATTCCGGCTACCTGAGTAGCGGCTCAATTTTAAGAAGTTGTCTCACGGGATGTGAAATTAAACTTTTTAATTTACGGCACGCTTTTCCGTTTAGAGCGAAGGTAAAAGGCTCGGCTTCTGAAAGGAGCCAAATGCGCACTATACCATGAAAGACACTCGGATGACAACGGGAGCAGGAAAAAGCCATAAAGCCTCCGCAGTGTATATACAGAATCTCGTTCGTATTCGCTTTTCAGCATGAGCTGTACTGTGGTCTGAAAGTGCCTGGCATATGGAATATGGCTCTCAAAATACAATGATTTAGTTGCATACTAGTAGTAAAGTAGATTTACTGTCCTACACGTGCCCCCCCTCCCCCGCTGACGACAGGCTGGACAAAGATGAAGCATCCCCATATAACTCTGCCACAGTACTGAAACTCAGCCAATTGTAACCCTGTAAACTGCAAGCTGGTGCTATGCTCAGTCTTGTTGGGAAGCTCTAAGTAGGATTTTAATTTATATGTAGCTTGAGGGAAATCTGAAGATTACTTGGAGTGATACTCGAAAGCATTCGGTGGCAGAGCTGCAGTCCGTTGAAGCCAAGTGGCTTGGGCCAAATTTGGAAGATTTCGAGTAAGCTTTTAAAGTCCTATTCAGGGGAGGCACAATATTAAAATGTCACAGAATTAGCTGCACATTGTAAACTAAAACAGTCTGCCTACTGGAAAACTGAAAGCAGCAAATATAGCTGTGAAAATAAGGTCTGTCACTCAAAATTAATTTCTGTGCACCTCCATTGCAAAAGCCTCACAATTAAGTTTCATTAATAACTCCAATCTGTAAAGAAAAAAAATTGATCCTCTAACTAGATATCTAAAAATGAGGGTGATGGTAATGTGGTGTTACAAGTTGACTGGCACAAAACCAGGAATTCATCAGTAATTACAAGCCCATAGCGTATCCTCTCCCTCAGCATCTGGAGGAAATTTGATATTTGCTCATGACGAAGACGGAACACATGGTGTTTATGACTTTGCAGGGTCACCGGACAGGTCAGGCCCCAGAGGCCATCAGTGCTCCTGGAGACCCACAAACATGCAGCAGTGACATCAGCCTGTAGAGAGGTAAGGGGTGTCACTATGGTAATTGTAGTCGGGGCAAACCTTCTGCACTAGTTTGTAGTCAACGCTGAAGAAAGCGATGTAGATGCAAATGACCTTGAAGGGCTTTGAGCACAACCAGGAGTCGTGAAACTGGGTCTGTTCTTCATAGCAGGTCTTGGATGGGTCAAAGTTGCAGAACGCCGTCTTCTTGACCCGATCCGTTTTCTTGTACTCGATGCGGCAGTTGAAGGACCTTGAGTCCTTGGTCTCTAATGTGGACTGCTGAGTGATCTCAAACTCCACCACCTTGGATGGCGGCACCAGGCTCACTGAAACATTACCCTGGCCAGTGGAGTTGTGCCGGAAGTACACGCTGAAGGTGCCATTGCCGTGGTCCACGATCTTGCCAGTGATCAGGAGGTTCAGCTTCACTGTCTTGATGTTTGAGTGGAAATCTCCCCAGCCAAACATTTTTTTGAACTTCCCCGTCTTTACAATGGGTCTCCGCTTAGCCCTGGAGCGCATCTCTCTCGTGTCCGTCTGGTTGGACAGCCAGTCCCAGAGATCCTCCATGTTGTCTAAATACGACAGGTCCCTGTCTGCCTGCTTGAGTCCAGAAGGGCTCTTGGCAAACAAGCGCAGAGGGTTTGCCATTCGGGGGCTGGCAATGCTGGAAGGAAGATTCTGCTCATTTTCCCATTCGATAAACTCTGTCGCTGGAGTCTGCACTCTGCTGCCAGTAACCTTTCGAAAGAAAACACAAAGAGAGAGATTAATCAAGAAATGAAAACCAATGGCAGTGAATGTTTTCTCTCAAACAAGGTTTAGCAGGTCAAGAATGCCAGTTTCTCTTTAATTTTTTGAATGTTTAAAAATGACTGTAGCTTATTAGAGCACAGCAATAACGATGCCGTCCCACAAGCTACTCATCCCTCGCTTCTGTGAGGCAGTTTATCCAGTTGGGGTCACAGACCTCTTCACAGAGGCAGCAATGCCAGTGTTTTGATTTCAGTTTCTATAGACCACTCCAGCTGAAGGGCAGTCATCCAAATGTTTGTTCACTGGGTTTGCACAGGACTCCAATTTAAAGAAGTTTATTTAACTGTGATCCCATCCAGCATACCTCCTGACCAGCCCCTTATGCCCTGTGCTGCTGGTGATAGGCTCTAGGCCAGGGCTCTTCAAATCTGGACCTAGATTCCAAATCCAGGCTTTGTTTGCAGTTCTCCCAGGTAGTTACTTTAATAATTACTGATTCTGAATGGCCAGAGGCTTCTCACATGGTTCCCAGGCTGGACCTTGAGGACTGTGATTTGAATAGCCCTGCTCTAGGCTCTCCAGTAACCCTGATCAGGATTATTTTGTAGAAGATGGATGGATGGATGGACGGATGTGTTTCCTCTATACGAATGATAATTTCTGAACAATTACACAGCAACATTAATTAATGCTGGATTTCCATTTAAGAGCTTTGCATACAATGGCACGATAACCAGGCCACTTGGAAATGGTGTCTTGGGGCTGTCCGGATGAATAATAATAGTTTTTACAGCGAGAGGCGACATTGCCCTCCGCGCACAGAGAGGTTAATGTACGCCTTGCAGCACTGGCACTGTGCTTCGGGATTGATTCCTGGTCCACTTCAGATAAAGTCTTAATAATTCACGGCAATAAGCTTAGCTGGTACTTTATTTGTAATTAGCTGTGGAGGCTTTCCGAAGGCTTGGTCGAGGGGATCATTTTCAGCAGCGGATGAGGAGCCTGCTGGTAATCGTGGGGAAGGGCTGCACGCTCCATCTTCCTAATTATAATTTTTGCCGTAAGCATAACTGAAGCATATGTGTGCACAGCTAACTAGATCTCCCCACCAGCCCTGCCTTCTGAGTGCTTTGATAGGTGCCGCATTATTGCATTTGCATAATGCCATAAGTAAGCTTTTCTTTTTTTTTTTTTAAGAATTCTTTAGAATTTGTGTAACTGTTGGCTAAGAGGGATGTAAACAGTGCAAATTAATGAGATATGATGAGGTGATGCATTTTGATAGACAGGCCTAGGAGCATATCATGTGCTTAAAGGCACAATTTCATGCAGAGTCAGTTTGTCTCCTGCATGTTGTGAGACTGATGCATAATATACAGAGTACTCAACCTCCATGTGAAAGACAGGAGAGATGGTGCTCACCACTTCTCTCTGTATCCCCGAAAAGATGACTGGCAACTCGGGGACTAGACTATTCGGAAATCACATTAGGTGTCTCATCGTTACAAGAGAATTAAAAGGAAGATCAGCCAATGATGGCTCTACAGTTGAGGTCATCAAGTGAAACACTCCCCCACAGAGATTTATCAATACGGATTTGCACCTGCCAATATAGCTGCTGAATAAACTGCTTCTTCCACCAGTCAGATGATGAATGAGCATGAATTCCATTGTAGTCCTTCACGTGACCACATCTGGAGTCATGAAACCTTACTGACACACCATTATAAGAAACTAGTTGCAAAATACACAGGTATGGTATGAATATCCAATGAGATCATTAAAATGCAAATGATTTTTTTTTTGCATGATGAACAACTACTGTGAAAATTATAGTAACAGGTAGGGGGTACCAAAAGGAAATCATTCAAGCTCAATTTTTTTGTTGCCTGGAATAGAAAGACTATCTGTCACTCTTATAATTGCTTGATCCAGCATGATGTGGGTTTGTTTACGCATTTCGGAAACCGTAGTTCTGGAAGATCATCTTAAAAACAATCTGCAACTATATGGGAGATCATATTGAATACAGGTTAAATGCTACAGGCATTGTACCAATAAATATGTCTTTTTGATTTTTATTTAATCATCCGTTTCTTCTTTTCTAAGGAAAAGAATCATGCACAGATGCCTTTCAGATGACTGATGCCTGTGCCTGGATGCCTGCATGGTGCTCTGGCCTGTCTGGAGAGACAGAGGGCATGTTTGAGTAGCTCAAAGTCCAGCAGAGGAGTCTGACACACAAAGCTGCAGAACATGCATGAGGAACAGCCTACAAGGAGGACTACGACATACACAGGCTGCACTGCCAATGCATCATGGGCCAGTTAAGGGTGTGGGAGAGTAGCTGCAAGTGGAAGCCACACGCATCTGGTCCGATTAGACCACACTGAGACACCGAAGGATCTCTAGTCCCACGGAACCGCGGTTAGGTCTAGCTCTTAAGGTCATCACTTAATGAATTAGATCCCATTGGTGAGGCTGTGATTTAATTACATGTGATGTGCCAATTGTCATTCCGTAGCGTCCGCAAGGAGCTTCAGTTTAGCAATTACTGCGGCGAGATGGGTGGCAGACAACTGAAGGGTGGATGAATCAGCCTCGACATTAGCCCGTAATGAGCATTATGTAATGGGCAGAGTTCCTGTCCCACCGGAGGACATATCTTTTACGGCTTGACGTAAAGGTAATTGCCACAGTGACTAGAACTAGGCTCCAGAACATTATTAAGCAGTCAGAGGCACCCGTCTGGAGAGGGCTGAGTGATGGTGAGGATGCTGTTAAAAATCACGTAGCCCGAGAGAGCGCATCACTGAAGGGTGATTCGGGGCAGTCTTCACGCTTTTCATGGAAGTTTCTGCTGGAGGTCAGGGAAATTCTCCCCATAAGTTTCCTTCCTATCACAAACCCCTCACTCAACCATGTGCAAAGAGCCTGGCCTCTTACCACTAGCATAGAGATAAATGTGCACAGGGTAACGTGTTCCTGTTTGCGTGTCAATATGCATTGCACTGACCTTACAGTCACCAGAGCCAAGCTTGCATTGCAAACTGCAAGATTACTCATTTTAGACCATAAGCTGGCATCCTGGTCAACTTAGTATGTTAATGAGGGTCTAGGGGTACAAAGTAGCAAGAAACAATTGTCACTGCCTAATTTTATTAAAATACATCCCCTCCACCCCATGTTCATGCATTTTTCAGAAAGCCGATTTTGTCACTAAAAGCACCATCAAGTTCATTTTTTACAGTTAAACTCTGATAAATAGAATTTACATGTAATTCTACTGTAAGGAAAATTATAGGCACAACTTCACCATGCTGAACGTTTTTTGGGAAACAGCCTGACGTTCATTTGTCAACACCTCCATGGCTGGAGAGAATCCAGGAAAGTCAAGGTCCACTTGTGCTTCCATGGAAAAAAACGCTTTGTGACATTTCTTAGGATCACAGGAGCAAAACAATTAACCCGGCACATCAGTACTACCTGAGTGGTCACAGTCATTCACATTGCTAATTGGCTGACATTTTACAATGCAAAGCTCTGTTTTTTTCTGTGCAGGTTGCCTTAGATTGATGCCCAGCTTTCCCTCACCTTCTGGTGAAGCAGCAGACTCCTAAGGGACTGCTACATTCTCCATGGCTTTGCAGATTCAAAAAAATACCTCATGACTTCTCCAAGACCCTACTCATCAACAGCCCCCAAATGGCCCTGGTGAAGACAGCTCGGTTTCCCCAACATTCATCACTAACGATGAGCTGGGCAAGGGTGGGGGAGCAGAATACGTACCATGGCTTGCTGGCCGCGTAACGGAGCTTAAAATCATCCCTCGCCTGATTATCAGAACCTCGTTAAGGAGACATGACAGGTTCCACCAGATGAACGCATCGTTTGTGAAACCACAGTCTTAAAGAAAAAAAAAATCTGCAGCTGACCAGCCCTGGAATTCAGTCACTCATATGAGGCTGTTTGGCTGCCGTTCTTCTGTAATTTTTACATTACAATCTAAATGAACAACGAGCGGCTTCATCCTAAGTGCTAATTGTTACAGGTTACTGCACGACAAGCATATAAATTCATTGGTAGCCTATGCACAAAACTATGACTAGGACTGTGCACTTGAACATCTTTGCTTATATATAATGGCTGCTAGATTTAATTTCATTTTTCTTAATAGCAAAGAGAGGGCTCTGCATCTTAATAGACACTTCAGAAGAAGTGCGCCTATATAAAATGTACTTCATGAAAGCAGATGTGTAGAGTGTGACTTGTCATAAACCCATTCTGTGTTGCCGTTATCTGAGGGTTATGCATGCATCACGTGTTCAGTGTCACCATACATCCTTAATTATACACCATAATTATATTATTGTTTATTGTAAATCTTTTTATGCTGTTAATTTGTTCCTCCTCCTAATGTGCAGCTGCTGGCTTGCTTCAAACAGCATCTCATTGTATTTGTGACAATGACAATAAAGATTCCATCTATCTATCCTGGGTGCTGATTGGCTGGTAACGCTCACTGCTCCTTACAACCTGCAGATGTGTCCAATCCTCCATTCTACACCCTAACAGCTTCACCGCTCGCCATCCCGTGTCCTTGCTCCAATCGACCGTGGTGCTTTGTAGGAACCAGATGTGCGAGAAGCAGAAAATTCTCATAAATATTGCCTAAGCTTGAAGCCATGTGTAATGTCTGACAATATTTTACTTCTGACCTATTTTACCATATTTCACTTTTTCCATTCTAAGTAATATATCTTTTCATCTGCCATTATCATTGTTAGGTTTTCAAGCATCAACTGTGTTCAGTGACTCAATATTACCAGTCTGGAATCAGGTATAATTCAATTGCCAAAATGTCTTTGTTTTGTTTTCACTTTAGATCAAATGGCACGTGAATAGTCTTTATGGCACGTGCAAGTCATTATGTATGAAGTACTGTCTTATTAATTTTTACTTAGCCCAGACACAGTCCAATTTGATCCAGCACAATGTATTTATTTTTAGCTACCTGCCACACGCCCAAGTTTTGATAAGGTCGTGTTTCCTTTGAAGAAGAAAGAGAGGGGAGGCACCGGCGCTGCTCGCTCTCCAATGCGACGGCAGATACATGAGAGAATATGCCGGCGTGATATCAGACCGAGCATGCTACTCAACGGAGAGAGCGGCCGGCGTGATATCAGACCGAGCATGCTACTCAACGGAGAGAGCGGCCAGCGTGATATCAGACCGAGCATGCTACTCAGCGGAGAGAGCGGCCGGCGTGATATCAGACCGAGCATGCTACTCAGCGGAGGGAACGGCCGGCGTGATATCAGACTGAGCATGCTACTCAGCGGAGAGAGCGGAGAGAACCGAAGGACGGAACAAGCTGGCGAGAGTCAGACTGCTTTTTCTCTGCTTGTCAAATCCCGTCTCGCGGATGAAAATAATAGATTTAATTACTGGGACAGATTGCTTTAGAGTGAATTAATAAGAGGCGTGATTACCCTGTCCTAGCATTAAACTAATTTCCGACAAAACTATCACCCAGCCCGAACTGGGAACATCTACTGGTTAGGTGCCAGCTCTCTGGGCGAATTGTCAACAGATCAGAAGCTGTGAATTAAGCGTGTTCTAGAACAGAAAATAATGGCTAATGGCAACAAACTGCTTAAAAATACTAAACCTGACATGGTACTAAAGCATTACATAAACCAGCCAGTGCATTACATAAACCAGCCACGTCAAAAGCAAAACAAATGATGCATTATTTAATTAGCTTTAGAATTGATACTCAGAATTCTGCAATTCAATCAGACCAGCTTGAGTCAGATATAAAATGATTCCTGATTCCTCCATGACAAGCTAAACTTCATGGGACCTCCACCATCACAGACAGGCCTCACCTTCGGCTTGAGAATGCCATGTCCACCCCAGAAAGCCACTACATCCCGGTGAGTTGTGGGAAAGTAGCCATTCACCTGTCGTAAACGGATCAAAATGGACCACTGATATTTGCCGGGACCCACCCTCCATATCCCTGCCCTCACTAGGCAGAGGGCCGCTCCGTTTCTCTGAGGTCTATGTCACATTTGTTCACCATCCCCAGGGTACATATTACATTGTGTCATAAAATGGGGAGAAACAAGAAAATCAATATACAAAAATATATCTATGTGAGGAGGATCTTCATCCCATAGATATTTTACAAAAGGCAGTGTTCTAAACTACTGTGTTATCCCTTTGAGTAAGAATTTTACAGGATGAGAATAAGCTGAACAAACTGACTGCTCAGCACGCTGCTCGTGCTAATGTAAAGACAGCCCAAAGAAAGCCCAAAGAGAGCCCAAAGACACCCCAAAGAGAGCCCAAAGACACCCCAAAGAGAGTCCAAAGACAGCCCAAAGAGAGCCCAAAGACACCCCAAAGAGAGCCCAAAGACAGCCCAAAGACAGCCCAAAGACAGCCCAAAGACAGCCCAAAGACAGCCCAAAGTTCCCATCTTCATGAATAACCTCAGGTCTTAAGCAGTAATATGTGTGTGGATGGTTTTGAGTGGAAAAATGTAGGTTCTCACCAGTATTCTTAAAATTTTTCAATAACTATAGCTATTTTCATGCAGTTCTGAGAAATACTAAAATCACATGCATTTAGGAAAACCACGCACTAACCAGTTTGTAAAACAGGAAGTCAAAATGATTCTTGGATGTGCTTCCCAAGTGCAATGAGGCTTGAAATTCTCAGGAGAACATCCGTGTAATCCCCTCTGTGCTTTCACAAGTAGCAGTAAGTTTAGCTAAAGAGACCGCAAATATGTGTGACATCTTCTGTAAAAATGAAGGTCCGTATAAAGCCAAGGCATCTTCAAAATTAAGAATGAATACAGACATTCATTAACAGTACAGAGTAATATCTCAGTAACATCTACACTCATCCATTTCATCAGAGCCTGGAATAAAGAGTGTATCTTCACAGCTCATTGTTATTGGAGTCATTATCAACTGGAATCCTCATTTTCTAAATTCTGTGACTGGTTAATTAAGTGAAATTAAAGAGACCGCCAGAATGCACCTGGATCGTTACATCTGTATAGTACTCAGTTCAAATATTCCTTCGGTCTTCGTCAACATGCATTTGACGCTTTACAGTATAAAACTGACTTGCATACAAGTGTTAACTGTACAAATATGATAAGGAAATATGCATTTTTTCACTGTTTTACAGTAAGCTTTATTTAAAAACTATACATGTATTTTTAAGATTAAACAACACTGGTTTGATGTGTCTAAACTACAGGGGTATGACAGTTACATATATTAGTCCATATATCCGATTGCTTTAAATCTCTTGTAAATCATTCAGGGTATTAGGACTATGTGGATGTCAGTTTCTGTAGTGATGTGTTTATGGGATTTCACAATGCTTTGATAGCTACAACTAAAACCAATATAACCATTTTACCTGAATTTTACCCTGTTATTACCCATCATCATGGAATTAGTGGACAGAGACTTTTTTTTATACATAAAACAAGCAGTTCATATAATATTCTTTCCAGCATTGCCTGGGAATTTGGATTAAAGGACCCAAAGTTCCTGCGATTGAATGTGACCCCAATATGAGCAGAGATAAAATATCTGCCAAAAGGCAGAGAGATTCCAGACATGTTTCCATATTTAGAAGGCAGGACCATCTTGCTTTCATGGCCTTTCGGGACCTGGAGAGCGCCCCCCATTGTTCGGTCTTGGCCACTGCACGCCCTTCAGTGGGCTGTGCCTGCAGAGGAAGGTGGATGAGAAGCCAGGCCCATGGCAGTTCTCTAGAATATAAACAGCATTTTTATTGTCCAGGGTCCGGGGCTCAGAAAGCGACACGCTCTTATCACAGCCCGGCAGCTCTGTAATTCATGGCAATGATAAAGTACCAGAGCAGAAAAACCTTACAAGGCTGGCACAATCCCAAGGCCAATCCGTTTTTTTTTTTTTGACATAAGCTTCCTGAAAAACGAATCGATCAGCCCATTCCATAATATCAGAAGCATGAGATTAAGGCCGTATTCCTAATCTCCCTCTGGTACATTTTTATTATGCTTGGTGGTGTTTGGTGTCCCTTTGCATATACAATAAAGAAACTCTCACATTATGAAACTGAAAGGAACAGAAGAGAAGACCGAGCCCTTGGAGAAGGAATTAATAAAGTGATACTTTGAAGAGCATCCCTAGACACCAGCCGTTGTCCTGCCGAACCCCTCTGCATTGCCAGTGTGATATTTCGGTAGGCAGTTTATGGTCTTCCCCCACCCGTAAGACATGCAGTAACCGTTTGTCCTTTTTAAGGACTGTTTAAGGGCTTTCGGCCTTAATCAATGATCAACGCAGCAGATTCACAAGCGAGAGGCCCACTGATGGCCCATGGTCATCTTCTGCTGAAGGGATGTTGGATGGATTCTCACATGGAGAACCACATTTGCGCGGTTTCTCCCAAAGTAATAAATCCCGGCAGCATGGGGGAGTTAAACACTCCCCCCCCCCCCCCCACACACACACACACTGCTGCTGTCCACTCTGCTGCAGCTGGGCCCTAATCCAAACTGCTCTGGGATCAGCGGCATGGAACAGAACGGCGCTAATCTGTGCACCAGTGTGACCGGACGGCCCCGCGTGGAGACGGCGGGGCACCTGCTTCAGCACCAGCGGCGCTTGGGTCTCGGGCCCAACGTCGGGCAGAGTGGGCGGTAAGCTGCTTCGCTGGGACCCAGCCAGAAACGAGCAAAGTAGTCCAATGGACATTTCACAGGAACGTTCTTTAAAATTAGAAAAATAAAGCAAGTAGTTATAATAAAGGCATGTTGGTGACAGGAAGCATTCACCATAAACACCAGAAATGGCACAAAAAAAAATGCTAAAAACTATTAGGGTTAGAATGATTCATTAGGCTCAATTATTTGCAACCAGTAAGCAAATTAATTCCATCTGTTTATTGATTATGCATCAATGATCAGAACCAGAGGTTTGACAAGTTTTTTAATCGTGTTTTATAGCAACAACCACCAATCAAATTGTTATGAAATAAGTATTTAATTTCATTTAAAGTATTTCCTGGTAAGGAAGCAATGGGTTGAGCTGCAGACACAAACCTATAAACCGCTACCAAGACGTACCAGCTGCGTTGGATAAAAACATCCAAGCAAACGGAGAAAGAACAGTTCATGCCATGCACCCAAGATTTAGGAGTGCCAGGAGGTTGGTAATGTAATGGACTAAAGGTCTAAAAGAGCGCCCCCTGGAGGTCAACCGTGGTGGCTGCGGCATGACAAAGATAAAACCAGCCTCATCAAGGCACGGCTTTAGAGGAACATGTATCCGCTGTGGGGAAGCGCCCATGTTCCTTAAGATGCTACGAGTAAAGACTCTGCAATAAATATGTTCTCATAAATCTTAACTTGTATGGAGTAGCTACACCGATATAAGGAAAACAATGACCGACAGTCTTGTACATTTCAGCAGAGAGGTGATAGGGCAGCGCCAATTCTAATTGGGCGGAGGGGAATCATCCTTCATAGGATACTCAACCAAGCAAAGGGGAAGGGGGGTGCGTTCTCTAATACCAACAAATTCACTCCCAGGCTGTGACACATTTGCATGGAATCATCCTCCATTCCAATACGTTTCACCCGGAGATCCATATGGATCAGCAGAAGCTTGCCGCACAGGGCCCTTCAGCCAGCCGACAGGTGCCATAAAACAATGTAATCCTCACCAACAAAACCGTTTATATATATCCACAAACTTTTAGTATGATGTAAAAATCCCAAGGTGGTGCATCCTGCAAAAAAGTTGGCCCACAAGGGCCCCAAACATGAAATAAAACAACAACCGGAAAAGCATTCAGGATTCAAAAACAAAGTATTCAGGACTCCGGATTAATTTGGACTGAGATATGCATCTTGGCTGGGAGCACCACTGTCATATGGGATGTTGCAAAAACTTCTAGTTAGTATGGATCGCCTGAGGTTTAGATAACGTGTTATAATGCGAATGAGAAACATGGTGACCGCACAGAAAGCAAGCATCTCACTGATACCCAGAACTGTTGAGGACAGAACACTATTCTGTCGCATTTTGCTTCGATTTTTGCATGTAGGGATTTCAAGTATTTAGTCCAATATTTCAGACGGGCAATTCTCATTAGCATTAATAGCAAAAGCAACTGATATTTTAAATTTGTCGCTTTTACAAAGGTTTCTCATTAATCTTTTATTAGTGCAATATTTAAAAATTCACTATGGCCATTTGATAATATGAAATAAAAATAAATGTCCAAATGCGGTGTCTAGAATA
>JAODKL010000103.1:1475288-1487865 GCA_026780765.1 Petrocephalus schoutedeni | reverse complement strand
TAGTGGAAAAACGCAAATGACCAGCTTCGATTGAATACAATTTGTGGTTTTTAAAATTATTTTCCATAAAATTACACGAAACTTTCATATCTAACCGGGAGATCAAAAACGAAAGTTCCCACAAAGATTACGATGAAGTACGCTTTGTCTGCATATGCTGAAATGTCAGATTCTCGTACTCCATTATGTAACTTAAGCTCAATAGCGAGCGCCTTCATGGCAAACTAAAGCATTTCAATGATTAATAATGTTTTTTTTTTTTTTTTTTTAACAGTTCAGTTTAAAGGAATACTTTTGACACTTAGGTGTTGGGTCTCCAAATGTTTTGTCTCAATTCGGAGATTTTGCAATCCTTTCGAGAAATGTACCAAGACGCGCATCAAAAGTAAGCTACTCCGCGTTAGTACGCATTAATTTGTAACTCTTAAAAACACGTATATAAACAGGTATAAAAAGTTAATACATACAGTGATTATGTTCAGGGTACTAAAATAAGCACCTGCATACTTAAAATATGAAAACCCCGCTTTCTCCAGTTAGAAAATTAACGCCGCCTTGATGTCTAGCTGGTATAAAAAGAGCGTCCGCACAAAGCAGCTTCGCCTCGGCTGGACCGGCTGGGCGCAGGCAGCAGCTCAGCAGGGATGTAACTCACCAAATGCATGCACCAGAAGATCAGCAACGAGTTCTGCCTCCGCATCTTTGCTGGCTTCCGTTAAACTTCTACTTTCACTTGAGAATGGCATAAATCCACTTTTGTAGATGTAGGGGTCCCCGCAAGCAGGCGCACCATTGCTGTGGTTAACTGGAGGGGGACAGGCGAACAGAGTTATGTTTTAACAACGGGAGAAAGAAAAATGAGGCAAATGAAAGCAAAAATACAAACACTAACCCTAAGCTACATTTAAACTAAACACCGCCAAGGATACTGCGTGCGTTTCGTTGCGTTCAGTCGTTTTATACTTGGCTGGCACAAGCGGCGGTTCCTGATTAGGCTATATTATTAGTCCTTTGTAACACATGCATATAAGATTCAGAGCACCTTACCCTCTCATTTGCGCTACGGTATTGTCCTCCACTTGGCTGCGGAATTAAAAAATATTCAGACTCTTCAACAAAGTCCCAAAGGATTCCGATATAGCAGCAATAAACTTGTCTGATGCTCAGCTCATCCAGACGTGGAAACCCGAGTAAGAGTTTTTGGGATTAACCTGCCTAAAAAAAACAGCCCAGCAGTGCTAAACAAAAGTGTCGATCTAATTTTCTTAGTCTGACTCGATTAGGAAATGTAATCGCGTTGTTGGCTGACTGGTCGACTCAAATCCTCTTAGTCCCTCAGTGGCGCTGCCTGTCTCTTCAGACTTTTTCTAAGTGACACTATAAAGCGATTACAGACATGCACTCGTCTTGGGAAAATCTTTCATTTTGTCTTTCGCGTAAAAACAGTGGCCGATGTTAATGCTGCATAGCTATTTTTATTCCGTGATCTGTACAGATGTTCAGTCCTTTCCCACAGTATGAAGTGTGTCCGCTTGTCAGCGCCTGGGCTAAAAGGGTGCGACTTTGGAGAATGAATAATACTTCTCCTTTTGAAGTTCAGCCAAGGACTTGTGCGCCTATAATATGCTCGATTCCATGCTATTCATTTTTTTAAGCGAAAGCATACGTCAACTTTATTTTAACCCATTAAAGTCCAAATGTGTTTTCTCAACAAGAACTCATTTCAAATTATGCATTCTAGACGAAATTGGTTTGCAAATTGTGCAGCCATCATAACCCGTTCACAGATTACTGCTGTATATTCAAAATGTGGATTTGATTGGTTTACAATATGACTCAAGTATGTACACCCAATTTCAATACATTTTTAAATATACATTTCAGTGACTGTCGTCTTTTTATGCAAACATCATGCATACAGAGCTGCAATAGAACATTTGCATTCTGGCATCAAAGCTCCCATACGATAAGTAAGTAAGGCCACACAATTTACGTAATTTTCACATTTAGACGAAATTTCAGTCTTTAAATTCGTGTTCACTGCAAATCACTCCACCGCAGTGATTTGCTGATCCCAAATACCACCTACAAACCGTAGCGCTCCTAAGCTATGAAGGCAAAATCCCGTAGTTAGTTGGCGCCCCCGTGTGGCCGAATGTTTATTCATCCAGTAATTTAAGCGAATCTGCTTTGAGGGCGAGGATGGTAAGATAATTAGGGCTTTAATGATTAATACAATAACCAATTCATTCCCTTACTTACAAATCGAATCAAACGCCATCGTTTATAACAATTACGAGGGCGCTTCTTTGTTTTAATTGCTACTGACAAGGCTCATTTTAATTACCAGATAATTACAGGACAATCCTCCTGGGCTTAAGGTTAGAGGAATCTACATTTGTATATGTGCATTGATTGTCAGTATTTCTAATTTTAAATCAAACAAGAAGAGGACCTCATATTAACAAAGGAAAATGCACAATATATTAGCAATAATAGATTTGCCAGTCAACAAGTGAATTGGCAATTGCTCTGTTACTTTGCAGGCTTAGCTTCATACATGGCAGAAATGTATGTCCATCTAGCAGCTATGAAAAGTCAGTTTGGATTAGATCATATACAGAACAGCATAACATATAATCCAGACTAAACTTGCAAACAAGTGAGTTTTTATTCTGAGAAAATTGCTGACTCAGCATTTACAGGGAGGATACATTGAACTTACAGCTATATACTGGAAATCAATGGTGGAGATGTTAAAGGCTCAAGAAAAAAATATTCATAATTGATATGAAGTTTGTCAAATCTAGTTTATCAAGACTTCCATCTCCCATTTCCACAGCGAAACAAATCCAGTACTATAAAAGAAAAACAGACTGCTTCACAAAGTCAAATTCTAACAATTTGATTTGCGTTTAATATACAAATAAGTGCTTAGGCAAAACCAAACTTACTAAGACGTGGAGCTGTGAAGTTCTTCAATAACAGTGCTTCTGCATCTTTTGAGCTCAGAGAGCATGGATCTGAACCCCCCCTTTCCCACCCAGGAAAAGTCATTTGGGGACCTCTTACAAGGTGATGGGCTCCGAGTGCCCAGCTGAGTGGCATTCCAGCCCAGAGACTTGCCACTCAGCTCTAGGAGCTCCGTCTCGTCGAAGTCCAGCACCCTGCGAGCCTTGTCCGTCTCCTGTCCAATACCGTGGTCAGCCACCCGGACACTCACGTCCGTGCCGCTGGGCAGAGGGGCTGTAAGGGAAGTGGATCCCTTTGACTGGCATGGCTTCCCTGTGCTCCTCTTCTGACCACGTCTACGCTTGGTCTCTCTCGCCTGCCGCCTGCTCTGGACCAGGGCTGTCTTACACCTTTCCAGGTTCCTGAAATACATAGGACACCAGAACCTTGTAGAAGCAAACAACTCCAAAATAAGTTTCAGGAAAAGGCAGGCTAAAGCTAAATAACCAAGCAGACCTCACCCCAAAACTTGGAAATAACATGAATTAATAAAAGGACCATATACCATGCTTTTGGTACACCATCACATACCTCTGCAGAAACACATGGGGTCTTGAGCAATGGGCCGGGGGCTTTTTTGCCCTTTCAGGGTCTCCGCAGCTGAAGTTACCCTTCCTTATTCGGCTTAAATGTGCCCACAACATTCTGGAAATCAAACATTCAAACACTGAAGCGTGGAACGTCATGTCCAATCTTGATACACAGGCTTGGTCTTCAATTTTTTTTGAAGCTCAGCGATTCTGCTTGTAGACCAACAAACACTACTTCAAAACAGACATACCCATTCGAAACGTGACCTTGAAGCAATAGCTTCATCACAGCCCTGATAAATGCAGTACCAGCTGTAAATGATTCTGAACATACCCCTTGACATTGAGGAACCTTCTTGGATGCCATCTTTTTTTCAGAACCCACATTTCACATGATAAGGAAGCAGGATCTGTGAAAAGGATACATGGTAATTAGGGACATTTTAAAATAAAAGTATTAGGACCACATAAAATACAAAATGCTAGCTGGAACACGCATCTAATGTAACTAAAAATTGTGCACAATTTGAACTGAATTTGTTTCGCCATTAACACTTGTTTTCTCCATTTACAGTAATACACTAAAGTGATCTTGCATGGCACTATCACATATACTCACAGACGCAGTTACTTTCATCCCTGTCTAAATGCAATTCATCCTACCCTACTCACGTGGCGAAAGATGGGACTGTCTGGCCATGCAAGTGTGCGCCCTTGGCTACCTAACATGGCATTTCGCCGTTGAAATAAGAGCAGGGTAAACAGAATGTTTGGGGAATAGGTTTCGTTTCGGCAGATGGCGCGGGGTAGCGTGCGCGTATATGTGTGTGTGTGTGTGTATGTGAGATTGTGTGAGCGGGTATGCGTGATCATGTGAGTGTGTGTGTGCGAGCGTGTATGCAGTACATTTAAACACAGCTTAAGCTGACCAAGTGCCATACAAAAACAACATTAAACTGAAATGAGTAAAAAAAAAAAAAAAAAAAAAAAACTCTTGCACACCATGTTTCACATTTTTGTAATGTGCCGTGCTCCCACACTTCACTACTTCGGACGAACCGTTTTCTCTGCCTCTGTCATGTTTCTTTTGTTTAATTTTCTTTGGAAAATACAGCCTCTGCTCTTCCTCCTCTTTGGCTGCGCTCGGTTCAGCTCCGTCTGCAAGTGAAGTTCACTTCTCTGCGACATAGCGAGTGACACTAGCCCATTTGTTGCCAGCACTTTTAATAATCGATTTTTATCGATTATATCCATTCGTTATTGCAGCCCTAACTATAAGCCAAACGATTTTTCTGTGAACTCACCAAAGTCAGTGCTGTTTTTCCAGTTCTTTACTTTCTTCATTTTTGTGATGAGCTTTACACAGTTTTTGCAGAGCCCTACAGGACTGCGCTCCACAGCAAGGGAGGGACCGGACGCAGTGGACCAGCATGAGTCACTAGAATCATCTAGGCTTCCACCGGTCCTACCAAACTCAGCCTCCATCTCTTGATCACTGGATAAGCACTCCACTGACTCCTTGTGGGCACCTTGTGGGAATCCATCTTTCCCCAGGACCCAGAGTGTGTTGTCTGTGCATCGGTCATCTTCCAGTAGATTTATGGAGCAGGCCCCATCACTGCCCAGAGCATCTGTTTGGGTGTCCTCATCACTGATAATGATGATGCTGCTACTGCTGTTCTCTGGTCCAGCACTCCCTTGCGTAGTCTTCCCGTACCCCGCAACCCTCCTGCTAGGGTACCATCTCTCTGGCACCTCCAAATCTTTCTTGCGACAGCTACCAAGCATACAGTCATATTTTCCACCCCGCCAACAGCGTGAGGCACTGTGGGCCAAATCACGAGAGGTGGACGGGATTCTCCGCTTGGTGGGGCTAGCCCCCTCGCAGACAGACAGCCGGGGCCTGCGGGACATGTGCACACGGTGATCTCCCCTGGTCGAGGCTGGTCAGCGCTGCAGCAGACGGGGACCAAGCAGTGCTTCACTACTGAGCTGTATCTGTGGGGCATGTACAACAGAAACAATGTTACAATAAACTACAGCACCTACTGGACTACAAGAGTGTCATAACAAAATGTAAACTGGTTTTATGCTTCACCAGCATCATGTCTATCCTCTAAAACAAGGAACGGATTCAGATTACTTCACTTTGGAGAGCAGTTGTCCCTACCACCCTTTGGATCCATTAATACCTTCGGGGATCCCTGCCTCGCTTCCCCAAATGATGCGTTTTCCAAGTGAAACCGCCAGGCGTCGACCACGGGCGATGAAATACTGTGCCGAGTCCCCAAACTTCCCTGACTGTTATTACATTTCCTAAACTCACTTATTCATCATGCCAGCTGCTTGTGATAAGAAAAAAAAACCTTCAGTTTTCGCGTTTGGAGAACTGTCCGCCGGCACGCGTAGTAAAAGCAAATGTATTACGCCTTCTTTTACACATTACAGACAAACTACAAGTTCTAAGAGAATAAAACCTATTAATTAAATTATTAACGCATTTTCAATCGCCATTCGTCACCCTGCTCACACGAACAGTTCCCGGCCTGAGGTTACAAACACGCTTGCTAGCGGTATAAACAAACTACTTACCTACTCTGGTAAGATAAATACAAGATAAATATAAGTTAATACTTTAAAGATTGATGTCGAGCATTTAACGACAGTCTGTATTATAACGCACTGCCAGTCTCTCCCGTTAAGTTCAAGAGATAAAAGTGCGGGGAAAGTAGGAAGTCGTATATTACCGACTACTTACAACATTTAAAACTGCAGCCACTTTCCTTCCATTTCTCCAAAGCCATTCTGATGTCTGTCACAAATCCCTAAAACTTTACTCAAATTACAATTTGTAACAATTTCAGCAAAGTGACGTAATTAATGAGCCGCGCACTATTTTTAGCCAATCACACGCCACGGTTTCTTTTTCTAAAGACGTATAACGTCTCGCTAACACTAGCGCACTACGTACACTGCCCCCTGCTGTTTTGGAGTGTGAACAGGAAACGCGATGTATGTCGTTCCTTTGATATCAAACTAGTATAAGAGTGGAGGTGGGGAATCAATTAAGTTCTAAATCTTCTATCTTTTCATTACCTCTCTAGCACAGAGTGACAAGGCAGGGCAGGGTGACAAGATGGAACACCCCAATGCCTCAAAGTGAAAAAACAGCAACTAAATAAACCTGTGGTCGAGAAATAACTAGACCTACACATAAACTTATATACATCATAAAAATCATGTAACATTAGACAGGCCTCTTCTCTCTCTGCTTTTAAATCTCTTCTGAACCCCCCCCCCCCCCTTTCCCTTGGCCTTTGATGACTTGTAAGATGATGGCATTTGATTTATTTTTTGTTCTATTTTATTTATTTTTTACACTACTTTGTGTTACTCGCTCTAATTTTATAATTGCTGCTCCTATTTGTTTCATGTTCTTGTCTATTTATTTTATATTTTCAATTAATCCTTTTAGTTATTATGTCTTGTATCTATTTTATTTATTTTTTGTACAGCACTTTGGTCCAGTGTGGGTTGATGAAGTGCTTTATAAATAAAGTTGGTATGGTATGGTAACCGAATAGCACGCGACAATTACGTGTGCCAGTGCGGGTACAGGCATGGCCATATGCGGTGCGTACCCTTGTCACGAACACGTTACTTTTTCTTATTTATGCATCTTGCAACAGTAGCATCCAGCTGACGTCACTGTCAGTATTATTTGGCGTGCCGTAGACAGGCTGTTCTACTTAATGTTATTTGGCGGTGGAGTAGTTCTGCGGTGTATTAGAACAATTAGAACCCCTTTTATTCGACTACGACGTAGTACGTGCTCCCGTTGTGGTGAAACACGCTAATGGGCCGTTTCGCGGAGTGCTCTGGGAGGTAGGGGGGGCGAAAGGCTGGATTCGCACGGCCCGCCCCCCATGTCGCACGTTACTGTCTACGCCACTGATCACCGTTCTTGTCTTTACGTTAAATGTAGATCTGAACTGCTCTACAGTAAAAATTACCAAAAATGTGATATAATATAAATGTAATATATATAATAAAGATTCAGAAGGTCGCTGCCAATTCCGATCCCTCCTAAGTCACATTTTGTTTAATCTAAGTTTGACACAGACTTAAATAGTTTTCTACATTGCTTTAGAAAACATTAAAATTAGTGTCATCTAAGAATAAGGTTAGCAAGGCTTCAGCTTTATAGTCTAAGTGGGCCTGATGCCATTACGCACTACTTGTAGTGTCTTTCAAGGCGGTGATGAAAGGATCCATGTTATGGGCCCAAGGATGAGATTAGCCAGCCCATCGCCGAACACACACAATTCACACCTACAGACACTTTGGCTCCGTTTCATGGGGAGAACATACTCATTCTATACGTATAGAGCCGGGGCAGAGTCTCAAAATCTGACTTGTTTAAATTTTTATTTAAAGAAGTAATATTTATTAAGTATAAATAGTTAATACACAAATCAACCACACGGTGGCAGTATGCCCATCACATCCAGTTACTGGTTAAATCAAAATGATAGAAACTTAACGAAACCACAGGGAGCACATTTGTCTGCCAACAGAATTACAAAAAAAATAAATATGTATGAGCAAAATCGACAAACAGATACATATAAACATATAAAGAAAGTATAAGTGACTTGGTGGCTTACTCTGTGAGGTGATCGAGTGTGTTTGTGTGTGGAGTTTGTGTTTCCTCCTTGTGTCATATTGGCTTCTTCTCTCAATCCAAAGGCATGCAGTTAGGCTAACTGGTGCCTGACCTGCCTGTGAGGTGTGATGTGTGTGTGCCCTGCTATGGACAGGCATCCTGGACCCCAGCCTCGTACTTTCAGATGTACTGGAAACATATGATAAACTGATAAAATGTTAAATTTGTGTCAGATAAATCATTTGAAATTGTGCCCTCTCAGTATATCGACAAGCCCTTAACATCTCTGTATTTCTTCATAACTACACTTGCCGTGAATTGGAGTCTGCGTATCAGTCCTTCCAGGAAACAGGTGGATTTGAATCATTGCCAGGTAACATGAGTTTTACAGGGTGTGTAGCATGAGACGTGTGGTATTTCAATTGCAGCCAAGAGAGTAGATGGCTCCAAGTGCAGGTAAGACAGGATGAGAGACAAACAACAGACATGGAGAAAAAGGGACGGCTAAAAAGGACATCGCTCTCCTGTTGAGATGGACAGATTTCCATTTAAATATGTATAGACATTTGAATTGTTTGTACGTGTTGTATCATTTTAATGTGAATGGGATACACGATTGCTCCACTGTCATTTCAGCATCCGATTACTGGAACATGTTGAGTGAGAGAATCTGTTTAAACGTAATTTGGACTTTGTACCCCAAAACCTTATAACAGCCCAATGCTCTGCTTGGAACGAAAGAGGAGCCGGCTTATCTGAAGTGCAGGTGACTTTACAAACAGCAGCTAGACTCGCGGGAGACCAGTAATCTACAAGGAGGGTTACAGACAGCATCGGGGGAGATGACTGAGGCAGAGAAGCGCAAAGCTACAGCGGCCTCGCGGCCTCTGCAGGCCTTCGTCCTCATCATCGCCATCAGCGCGGCGCAGGCCGGCCGTCTGCTGGTGGTGCCTGTGGACGGCAGCCATTGGACTGGACTGAAGGCCGTGGCGGAGGAGTTGGGCCGGAGGGGACACTGGGTGGTGGTGGTGATCCCAGAAGTGAGCATCCGGCTGGGGCCCAGCGAGCACTGCACCACCAAGGTGTTCCCGGTGCCCTACACCAAGAGCACGATCGACGCCCTGCATTCCAAGCACGTGGAGATGCTGCAGGGAAACCAGACCTTCCTGCAGAGGATGTCTGGCGTTTTCACGGCCATCAGCAATGTCACCCAGTTAATGACGACCACAGTGGAGAGCCTACTGTACAACGAGGAGCTGATATCATACCTGAGGGATCAGAACTTTGACGCCATGCTGACAGACCCCGTGATGCCGCTCGGTGTGATCCTGGCAGAGTACCTCGGCCTCCCCTCTGTCTACATGCTGCGCGGCTTCCCCTGCAACCTCGATTCCACAGCCACCGCCTGCCCCAGCCCACCCTCCTTTGTGCCGCGGTTCTTCACCCGCAACATTGACCGCATGTCGTTCGGCCAGCGCCTTAGCAACACGCTGGTTAGCATGCTGGAGCCCCTGCTCTGCAAAGCGTTCTTCTGGTCCTTTGATAGCCTAGCGGCACGCATCCTCCAGAGAGACGTGACGCTGGTGGACATGATGAAGGGTGCCTCCCTGTGGCTGATGAGGTATGACTTCACTTTCGAGTTTCCCCGGCCCCTGATGCCCAACATGGTCCTGGTAGGAGGAATCAACTGTGCGGTCAGGAGTACCCTGCCGAAGGTAAGGATCACACAGAGCAGCCAGGTAGATTCACTAGGCAGGTCGGCAGATGCCAGTAAACAACTGGAGAGGATGGTACTGGTGATACGGCGATGGATGGATAGATAGATGGACAAAATGTCAGTACGAGTGAAACAACTTTCATGAAGTGGCTAATTTAATTTGACGCTAATATCTTCAGTCGTTGTCTGGCTAATAAAACCAGTTTTGGAAGCTAGTAGGCCTGCTAGTTAGTAAGCTTGCGATATCGCCACTTTTCCAGACAGTGGGGGAGGTCTTTTAGACTAGTTTATGACGTATGACATTGGAGATATTAGTTTAAAGTGACATAATATTACAGATTTTGCTTTACAAAAAGCATCTGCAAGCTAATGAGACCACGTCCCCAAATTCTAAGGCAAATGATATTATAACATCACATCCTCCGCTAGGACAAGATGGCCTTAGACTTCTTTGAAATTTGATCTTCGCTTGCTTATTGTTTTTAATCCAGTTTCACTGACAGTGTTAAACCCATTAGGATTTTTAGAGTGGGAATCTATCATATACATTATGCTTATTACATCAAGTGTTTTATGTCCACTTTAATCCCGAAGGAAATTGCAGATTTACAGTATAATGCAGCAGTATTATATAAAGTAGTATAATGCATATGGTTAGACGGTACTGGGGGTGTTACATGTAAAAGAAAGGAAGAAGTTTCTTTATTAAAATAGGTTCAGGAAATGGGTAAACAAAGTGATATAAAAATGAATTTGGCAGGGCAGTTTCTACAGCACCCAAATCCTTATTCATTATTTGTAAAGATAAGACATATTTGTAAAGATAAAAGACATTATCAGGCAAGGCAGCCGGAGGCGCTGTCTCAAAGCAAACAGAATGTTGTCAGACAGCTTAGAAATTAATATAAAACATGCCCACAAATATTTTCACTGATAAATGCTGACCTTGACTCCTTCTAGCAAAGATAACCTTTCAAAGTTTGAACCCCAACCTAAATTTCAGTAGGACAAAGGACTACTGTGACCTTGTACCTGTGTGGGCTCGATAAAGGAAGTTAATGATCTGCGATCTGGTGTGTGCCAGCCTCACAATCACATGTAACAGAAACCCATGCAGTGGGTCAGAGGTGGAACTGTCACTCACAGCTTTAATGGCCTTACGCTGTTTGACTGGATGTGATCTGTTGCATGTTCTGTCCCAATGCAGCACTTCCTCGGTCAGACAGTAACACATTTCTGCACTTTCACTATGTCCTCAGTTACAGGCTACATTCTAGCACTGCTTGTTTTCTGCATGAGTCCAAGCTCGGTCCCAAGTAGCACTGCCTGTCTTTCATTGCATCCTGCCTTTGTCCTGCTTGCTGTCTTTAAGAGTCGTGCAATTCAGCTAACGGGGAGGGAGAGATGGGTCGGCCGCGTGCCAGACGGTCACCCTCCAGGTGGAGAGCTTAACGGGGCAGCGTGTAGCTGGCCGAGCAGGCTGCCACACTCACTCACCGGGTGTCAGAATACCCCAGAAGCCCTGTGAGAGCTGGAGAGCTCCAGGCTTCTGGTGAAGATACACAACTGAACTTCAACCTTCAAGTTGCTAAAGGACTAAACATGGATGATGAGCATCACAGCATCAGGCTCAAAATCCCCGTCACGTTTCTCACCGTGTGTTCACGCCCACCCCACCCCCCCCAATTCTGCACTAATTCTACAGCATTGCTTAATCTCTCTCGCACAAGATGTAGTGGAAAGAGCTCATTGGCCCCAAGATGTAGTGGAAAGAGCTCGTTGGCCCCGACCTGATAATCTAAATAGCTTTCTGAAGCAAGACAGACAACAAATTACAGACCCAATACTTCTCTAACACCACTTGGATTACTGATTGCCAGTTATTACTAGCACTGCACTTTCTGATTTGCGTGATCGTTGTGGTTTTATGCTCGCTGTTGATTTTACAGCTCTACGTACTTTGAGAAGAGTATTTGGCATCAACTTAGTACTTAGCTGTGTTATTCATGTCTTGTTGAGTTAGTTAGCAGACGTGCCTGGTCGGGATTTTGAAAAATTACCCTGGGTTAGTGCCCCTGTAGTTTGCATCTTGAGGCATGGAAATGTGACTTTCAGGTCAATCCTACAGCTTGGCTCATGTATCTGTAGTACAGAGCCCTTCACCTATAACATTATTATTATTATTACTAATACTAATAATAATAATAAAAGTAATAATAATAACAACAACAACATTTCCCAAATGGGGAACACATAAGGCTTTGGGAATATGGGAATAGTTTGCAGCCACAGACACTTCCTCGTTAGCGCAAAAACACTGTTTAATGGATCATTTTAACACTTTGCGGTCAGGATCTGTTACGACTGTGTCTGTCAGGTTCCCAAATGGCCAGCAGATGTCACTGGTCTCCCTGGTTTCTTAGCAGTTCCCTATCCTAATGAGGTCATTAACTCTTGGTTTACACGTATCCCTTGTTTCCATCCATCCGAATTAAGTACCTACCCTTGTCCCGGGCCACTGCTGGTTATTGTGAGTGCTGTGTTAGAGCCTGTGCTTGGTGTGCTTGGTGTGCATGGTGTACTTGGTGTGCTTGGTGTACTTGGTGTGCTTGGTGTCCTTGGTGTGCTTGGTGTACTTGGTGTGCTTGGTGT
>JAODKL010000103.1:1438279-1459613 GCA_026780765.1 Petrocephalus schoutedeni | reverse complement strand
GCAGCCCCCCCCCCCCCCTGCTGGAGTTTTAGGTTACATCCCATCCATCTCTTGGGCTGTGCGTGACCTGAGAAGGGGGGGGGGGAGGAGTGGGGGCAGGGGGGCGGGAGGTATGGGTGGGTTTTGCCTTAACATGTTTTCCCAGGTTGGGGAGGGGGGTGTAAATCCCCCCCCCCCTTCATACAGGGATAGGAAGTGTTTTTGTGAGCCTGTTGCGTGGCCACACATTTGTGCCAGACCTCACGTCCCATACACACATTGAGGAAAATCGTGTACCGGGCGCTGTGGAGCGGCTCGGTCTCGTCAGCCTTGGACTAGTACCGCCTCCTGGAGGAGAGCCCCGCAGCCCAGCCCAGCAGATCATTCCTCCAGGAGGTCTCTGAAGGCTTACATGTATTCCGTGGCATCGCCACTCTGATGGTCCGGACAGGCTTGGGAAATGAAAGCCAGATGTTTCCTCCGTGCCGGCTCGCCTGGGGGAGGGCAGTGTGGGGTCAGTGAGGAGGCCCCAGGGTGTGTCTCCACATTCGTGGGGTCCCTGGCTAACCGGCCAGGGGGATGTGGTATTTCTGCCGGGTCTGTTCTCAGAACCCGCTTGTCAAAGCTTTTTTTTTAAATGCCAGACAGACTTCCTGTTACATTCAGTACATTCCTGTCCCTACTGGTTTCACTGCTGTCAGTTGTGATCCGAGTTTTACTCCAGAAACACCAAGTTGCACTTTATATCTACAGTCATTCAACTTCAAATTCAAAAGAAAGTACAAAAGGGGCATCATAAAAATCATCTGGCACTTGAAAGGTCTTAAAATCAGACAAATACAAAGTTGCATCTGAACAAACCACAAGACTTCTGGACTTCTGGCCAAAATTGAGTCATGCGACAGGACAATGATCCCAAGCACATCAGCAAATCGGTAACAGAATGGCTGAAAAAGAAAAGAATCAGGGTGTTGCAATGCTCCAGTCAAAGTCCTAACCTCAACCCAATCGAAATAATGTGGCAGGACCATAACAGAGCTGCGCATAAACGAATGCCTGCAAACCTCAATGAACTGAAGCAATGTTGTAAAGAAGAGTGGACCGAGATTCTTCCACAATGATGTGAGAGATTGATAAAGTCATACAGAAAATGATTACTTCAGGTTATTGCTAAAGGTGGTTCTGCAAACTACTGAATCTACTATTACTGAACTACAGAATTTTTCACACATGGCTTCTCCTTTTTGGCTTCATTTTTGTTAAATGAATAATGATACGGTGGAATCGGTTGTGTGTTGTTTTACACCTAAAGTTAGCTCAAAATAATTTTTGAATCTGGTAAGGACCAGGGGTCTCATTTATAAAACAGTGCATAGGACTCATACTAAAAGTATACGTAGGCACAAAAGCCAAAATGGAGTGCGGAAAAAAAGTAGGATTTATAAAACTGTGCGTACACACTTGCAACCAATGTTTTCTTTATAAATCACACTACCTGGAAGTATAGTGATTTAAGATTGCAGTCGGCTTATTTATTTTACTAGTGAAAAGTTCTTTTGGAGTAATTATGGCTCACTATCAAAAATAAAAGCCTTTTTTTCTATGAAAAAGTTTAAAGTCATAAAAAGTAAGCTATGATTCATTAGCACAAGGCATCATTATATATGTAATGCTGCCACTCACATTTTTCCTACAAGTTCATCTCGACCTAGGTCAACAATTTTCTCTAAAATGTTCAGAATTTCCTTACAGAAACGCTCATTCTGCTGCGAAGTTTGTTTCTATAGATGGTAACGTTTGCATGGGAAGTGGTGTACGCCAATTTCAGGTCTCGTTTTGTGCATGCACAATGGTTATAAATGAGACCCCAAATGATTTTTTTATTATGTCTTGATGCATAAAACCATAGAACGGAAACAGGGTATACTTTCTCTTTCACATGACTCTGGTGTTATTTGTAAGTTCCTATATAGTATAGGCTGCCATACTATATAAGCAGCACTGTACTTTGTAGAAAATAACTGAGCTTCTAGCACAAAGTACAAAGAAATGAAATACAAACATCCTATTAGAAAAAAAAATAGGATATTTTGGTCACAATGAGTTCTACTGCATTGTTCATTTCTGCTTCTCTGTATTTCAGCAAATCAGTTCTCTAACAGAAACGCATGTATATTTCACGTGGGAGAGAAGTTTTCTATATTTGATAGTTGTGTTTTTTTGGATGACTGAGCAAATTTTGGAATTAAGGATGATAATTCCAAAACTGCCCTCAGTAGCATTCGCATAGAATGAAGTGAAGCCCTCACTGTCTCCATCTCTTCTTTGTGCTCATTCCCCACCCCTGCCCAGGACCTGGAGACTTTTGTGAATGGATCTGGGGAGCATGGCATTGTGGTCTTCACTCTGGGCTCCATGGTGTCCCAGATGCCAGAAGAGAAGGCCCAGTGCTTCTTTGAGGCATTCCGACGGATCCCTCAGAGAGTAAGGGGACCTCGCTCGCACACGTGCCTGCCTCACAGGGCGATCATGGCCTTGGGGATGTCGGGAGAGGGTAACCCTGGCGTGTGGTCCCTGTATCTCGACTCTATGTTGAGGTCGTCCAAGTCAGAACACCTGCGCCGTGACCAAGAGCGCAGACGGCCCACAGAAGCAATGGATGAGTGACACAGGGGCACCATGGTGGTGCAGCGGTTAGCAGCGGTTGCCTCACACTTCTGAGACCAGCGTTCTAGCCTCTGCCATGGCTCCTTGTGTGTGGAGTTTGCATGTTCTCCTCATGTCGTTGGGGGGGGGGGTTACAGCTTAATTCCTACCATGTTCGCATGTACCATGTACTGAGGCTAATTGGAGCTGCTCTATTGCCCATAGGCGTGCATGTGTGAGGGGTTGCTGTAATGGGTCGGAGTCTCATCCCAGGCTGTTCCCTGCCTTGTACCTGTAGGCTCCGGACCCTCCATTACCCTGAATAGGACAAGCGATTTCGGAAAATGGGTGGATGAATAATTAACACGTGAATCTTCTGTTAACTGTAAGCAGCATGAGATTTAAAAATGCTCATATTTTCTAGTTTTTTAGTGGCTTTGCTGATAAAATTCAGCTGAATAAACTGTACAGAATGTAGCGAGTCCTGTGCAGACATGGTTCTGTTCTGATGGGCGCTGCTCCTTTGCCAAATCCACCTGGATCAGGCTACAGCAGCGGCGCTTAGGAGGGAAATCCCCACTCTGCTTTTCTCACCCCCCCCGATGTGCCAGCGTAAGCGCTGAGCATAATGCCCCCCACCCCGATTGTCTCTGCGTTCCCCGGCAGGCTAACGGCCGCTGGTCTGTGTCCGCAGGTCCTCTGGAGGTACACCGGAGCTGTACCCGCCAACATCCCCGCCAACGTGAAGCTGATGAAGTGGCTTCCACAAAACGATCTCTTGGGTGGGTAGTGCTGCGCCTAATGCTGGCTTTACTTGTAGGGGGGGCCCGAACAATTCCTTCTGGTTCCACGTCGGATGACTACAAATATTAATGTTACTTTGGGGTGGAAGTCCGCTTTTGACAATGTGTCCCTTGTGTTTCTGCCTCCCTTTCAAGGCCACCCCAAGGCCAGGGCTTTTATCACTCACGCAGGCACGCATGGGATCTATGAGGGTATCTGCAATGCCGTTCCCATGGTGATGCTGCCACTGTTCGGGGACCAGAGCGACAACGTGCAGCGTATGGTGGTCCGCGGTGTTGGGGAGATGCTCAACATCTATGACATCACCGCGGAACAAATTGTAACAGCACTCAATAAAGTCATCAACGATACAAGGTCAGTGGTCAACCTGAGCATGGTATGCAGCCCAAATGAATGAAATATTCCTTTGTTTTCATTCTCACTCAAAAACTGTGAAGTGTTCTCATCAAGTTACAATTAAAAGTAATCTATACTAAACGAATTCTGATTTATTGTTAAAAATTGGAGTAATGATATTGATTTAAATAGTATTGTACACATTTGTCTCTTCTGCAGATATAAGGAAAACATAGCGAAGCTCTCTGCTGTGCACAAAGACCGGCCCATGGAACCGCTGGACCTGGCAGTCTATTGGACGGAATTCGTCATGCGGCACAAAGGGGCGGACCACTTGAGGCCAGCGGCACATGATCTCAACTGGATCCAGTACCACTCCCTGGATGTGATTGGCCTGCTCGTTCTCATCATTGTGACTGTTGCCGTAGTGACTGTTAAAAGCTGTGGATTCTGCTTCAGGATGTGCTGCCGAGGGAAAAACCAGAAGAGGAAGAAGGAGTGAACGTGTGACCCCTCAGTCTGGTGCGTGGGAGAAAGAGAGAGAGTGGAAAATCAAAGAGCAAAAGGAAATTTCACAGTGCAACAATAAATCTGTATGAACACCATGTACCACAACCTATCACTTACCCAGCCAACCACTCGAAATGGCGAACATGAGAAAGGTCTGATTTGCATGACATTAACGCTGCTGAACTCATGCTATTAGTGAACCAGCATCGGGAATCACAGGAGTAGATGAGGTCAGATATTTTCAGGAAGGGATGTCCGACATTCAAGCTGTTATGTTCTAATGAGAGGAGTTATCAGAAATTAGATCCTTGGTTGAACCCTGCCACTGTCTGTTTCTAACACTGATGCCTTTTTTCCTGGCCACATTTGATTTCTTTCCCCCAAAACTAACATATCCTTAGTTTTATAACAACAACAGTATAACATCAAGAGGAGAAACTTCTGAAATGTCAAAACAAACTACAAAAAACTATTGCAGTTACTCAGATATACATATATGCTGGAGTTCTGGCAAAATTACCCTAAATAATCTAAACTTCTAAATCTAAATTTACTCCTCAAGCAATTAAAATGATTAAAATATGTTATGAGAAATAGTAAAAAAAAGTTAAAAATGAAATAATGAATGAATTAGTAAACATTAAATATACTGAAACAAGAAGTTACAGAAGCTGTGTGGAGTGATGTACCAATAACTGCGAGCCGGTTGGGCTGCGGATGTGTAGGGGAATCTCCATTCCGGTGGCCCGAGCTGCTGCCCCTGACCTTAGGGGACCGTGCAGATAATCTCTTGCACTGACCACCCAGACGCCGCGATGTAGCTGCGTTTATCTGTTAATCTTCTTCAACCAGTGTGATTGAGAAAATTATTTTTTTTGTCTTGGTCAGGCTGTCTAACACACTGACGGATTGTTGCTACAATAAATAACTTAAAGACTTTGAGATCTTGAGTGAATATATAAAGGCCGACTTTTACACTGTTGTTCTTTTGTTCTTCACAGGAAAAGGAGCTTAATCATGTTAAAGGTTATTATTAAATTATACTGGAGCACAACACTAATTAATTACATGATTGAAATATAACTAGGTGCCATTGATGTCAATGCCTGCCAGTTATGTACACATCCTTCTGACACTCATTCCTCCTGAGGATTTGGTTGTTCATCTGGTTCTTCAGACTTCAGCGGCAAGTTCATTGTTGTGATGACACCGTCCCTCTTGTGGCTGGTCACCCACCTTAAACTTTTCAGGCATCGTGGGCCTCTCCAATGCACTAGATCTTCTCCTAATATCCCCTAAGGTTTTCTTGGCAGACTATGAAGATGGATTGGCATTAGCATCACCTTCTTCCATGCCATTGAAAAAGTCTCACTGCCATCACCACCATTATCATCACTAAGTGCCTAATTTAGGTCACATGCTTCTTCTGCATGCTCTAACTAGGCATCATACCATGAGGAGAATTCACTTACAGTGAACCCTATGCATGCTGTTCAATCCAATAAACCATGCACAGTTGTTATATGGAACGTAAGCCATTGGCTCCCATCAGTCACTATAAATGGACATTGGCAATATAACTCTGATTCTTCATAGGATGACTCTGCAGTGCCTTAACATTCAGAGGGATGAAGCCCTTTGCTAGAGTCTATGCACATTCCAGCTCATTTTAGGCATTTTTTATGATTAGTTAATGCAGAATTTAAAAATTATATAAAATGTTTATCTTAAATTAAAAAGACAAATCCTATCATTTTAATTGAATAATACAGGATATTCAAGCAAATCCTTTATTTTAGAGAAATAAACTACTCAGTTTAAAATTTGCCATTTTATAACCACATGAACAAACCTGCACAGAAATAATCAGCTTATAAAAAAATCAATAAACTAAATTTACAAATGGAGCAATAATTCATGCTCTTCGATTATGCAAATTCTTTAGATGCCAGGTGGTTGAACCAGAATCGCCCTGCATTACTGAACATGTTTTGTTGTGTAATGCAGTACTGACAGAAGAGAACTAAAAGGCCTGATGTAGTAGTGGACATAATGAAGATTGGTAACACTTTACTCAAAGCTCTCATCTATAATGCATTACAGATACCTTCATGATGTGTTATAATAGTAAGTATAAGATTTTGAAAAGCATTACAGTATCTTCTATTGACAGTCGTATGGTACTATGGTGTTGATTATAATACTTCATAAACTCTAATGAAGCTCTAATCTATAATGCAAGATAATGACCGGTATAAGAATTAAAGTTGTTTGGTGCTGCATCATGAAGATTTAGACTTAGATTCTTATAGATGTATCGTACACAGAAAGTATTACTGAAAGTCTCTCATAACTTTCCTGTTTCCAAAGAAAAAAATACCTTATCGGGACTTTGCATTCCATTCATGTGGCAATCTGTTCCTGAAACTTATAAAATGTTTCACACCTTGTATTTTATTAATACTAATCTATAACACAAACTAGGCTTAGAGAAACAAAACAGTTACAATACAAGTAAAAAAAAAATACTGGGCACCAGCACTGTGCATTAAATTAAAATATCAGCTACTGGGACCTCAAACTAAATGGCGAGAAACACTTTATAGTTAATAAAACTTCAAGATAAAACGTCACCCAATCGTACAGTATGTCTATGAAGAAACACATGGGATCCCGTTAAAAGCATTTGGATAAAGACAAACAGGGCACGCTCAAGAAACAAGATTCACCAACCAGTGGCGCCACCTGGTGGACAGATATAACAAGTGTATCCACTTAAATTAACGGGTTACAGCTTAATTCCTACCATGTTCGCATATTCTTAGTATCACATAAGCATTGCACATCTTTTCCCTACTGTATAATTTATATTAAAGCAGTTAATATCAATGTGCAAAAACAGCGTTAAAGTAAAGCAACAAAAAACGTGATTTACAATAAGAAACAAAACGCTTGCAGTGAATCAAAGGTGGAAGTATAATTTAAGAAATAAAAAGGTACATTATTCCCAAACCGTACAGCAAGACAAATGGGCCTGCTGAAGATTTCCACTGGTTCAGATTTACAGTCGCTTGGTAACTCGTCAGATTAGTTGACAGTACAGCACCAATGAATTTCCAAATGCTATGTTACATGATATTACTTTGAACAAACTTTTGTAGTTCATGACAATAATCTGGCACCAGTGTTATATAAATGAGCCCTGCATATAGATTACACTGCCATGTTATACCTGTAACTTCTCCACAGATTGTCCATTAAATAGTGCCTCCTTAAATCTTTTTTGATTAAGGTTTTACAACTGGGCTTACCAGTTAAAGAGTTGGACAACATGTACTGGACCAAATAGACATTTAATTAAGGTGTAATTCTACACGTCAAGCCTATTTCCTTCACACGACCCACGCAAGTGCATTCTTTACGAAACCAAGGTGCTTATTACAGACAAAGGTGCAAACACTCAAATGTTCCAGACAAATCACTAGGATTCTGACAGCAAGAACTTGTGAAATCTTTTCCTATTAAAAGCAGCTTAGTAAAATTGTCTGAAATAAGCAATTAGAGATAATCAATATAGAGCATATTTCAGCACGATTCACATAAAGTTAAGCCTTCCTTGCCTAGCACATGGTGTAAACCTCTGGCCCACACTGATAAACCACCTGCACAATACAAACGGCGTTCACCCTGAAATGGTGTTTGGTGGTTAAGTGATTCAACCATACGGCATCCCTGAAGCACAGCCATCCAGGAGACCCTGAATACACCTTCACTTCTCACCCGTTCGGATCCAACTGGGTTTGTTATTTAGCTAAATCTAACCCAGGTACCCCTGTAGTTCGGGGCCCCTTCATTTTCGCAAGCCCAGCTCTTCACTGGATTCGATTCGGAACCGCCAGCGCCGCAGGTTCTGCATCAGCGTAAGAAGTGTGCAAAGAAGGAGCTCATCTCAGGCGAGGAACAGTGCAAACTAACGACCTTTAAGGAGAAAAACCAAGTAATATTCAGCTGGGGCAACTTTCTTGTTTCAGGGGCCCCATTAAGGTAGGTGGGCATGTGCTGAGTATCATCAAATGGAGCTGAACAGTGTGAAGTTTTTCCTGTTGCTGGAGTGCCAATCCTGCCATCAACCCCCAAAGTTTGCCTGAAGTTAGTGGACCTGCATGCAGGGCTAGATGTAGCGTGACGTCATACGCAGGACTAAGCAATTGCAGGTTAAAGGCCCAACAGAGTTTTTCATGGGATTTGAACCAGCAGACTTCCAATTGCTGGCACAGATCCCTAGAATGAGAGCCACCACTCCGCCCCACTGCATTGTTTCAAAAACAAAATAAATAGCGAGTGGAATCAGAAGATAGTAGCCAGCTAGCTGGCTTTAGCAGCCCATGCTGCTCCAGCACCTACATAAGACATATCTTATATTTAGTGCAGTGAACAGAATGACCCTAAACGTTTTATTGCACCAACAGCGGGAAGAATTCGGAATGTTACGGATTACAGTTAATATGAGAGTGGTGCGTGAGAGCACTCAGCCGGGACACGGCCCGAGGCTCCCCAAGCAGCTCTCTCTCAGTGCTTTGGCGACGCTCACTCAGCATCGGCCGTCTTGCCCTTTGCTTTGGCCCGTGCCCTGGATCGCGTGGTGACCTCGCTCTGGGGGAGCCGCGGGGCCTGAAGGCCGGCTGGCTGGGGTGACGGAGACGCCGTGGGGTCGCCCTCCTCTCCCTCGGGAGCCCTCGCCGCCAGGCCCCCACTGTGCCGCTGGTGCTGGCGGCAGTGCTTCTCGAAGGTGGCCATCTTGGCGTAAGTCCGGTTGCACACCATGCAGTGGTAGGGCCGGCAGACGCCCTCGTCCCCCGTGTGCGGCTGCAGGCAGGCGGAGCGGGCGAAGGAGCGCCGGCACACGCCGCAGCGGAAGGCCTCCCGGCCGCCATGGCTGGACGCCTCGTGCCGCCTGAGCGCCGCCGCCGAGCGGAAGGCGCGGTCACAGTAGCCGCAAGCGAAGCGGTGCTCTCCTGCCTCCAGGGCCTGATGGGAGAGCAGGTGGGCGGCGCAGCGGAAGGCCTTGCCGCAGGCGTCGCAGGAGAAGGGCCGCTCGCCGGTGTGCAGCCGGTGGTGCACGATGAGGCCGGCCTTCTGAGTGAAGGCCTTGTCGCACTGCGTGCACTTGAAGGGCTTCTCGCCGGTGTGCAGCCGCCGGTGCGTCTTGAGGTGCGAGGCACGGCCGAAGCCCTTGCCACACTCGGGGCACTTGAAGGGCCGCTCGCCCGTGTGGATGGCCTTGTGGCGCACCAGGTGCGAGGACTGCAGGAAGAGCTTGCCGCACACGCTGCACTTGTACTTGCGCTCGCCGCTGTGCGAGCGCAGGTGCAGCGCCAGGTGCGAGGAGGAGATGAAGGTCTTGGAGCAGAGCGGGCAGCTGTGCGGACGGCCGCCTGCGTCGGCGCGCCTGGGGGGGCTCCGGGAGGGGGCGGGCCGACGGTCACGTGACTCGCGCTGCGGCGGTCCAGACGCTTCCTTGTGGGACGCCATGTGCTGCTCCAGCTCGGCCAGCCCCGAGAAACATCTCCCACACTGAGAGCACCTATGGGGCTCATCCTGAGCTTCCATCCCCCCGGCTCCTGTCTCGGCCCCCCCCGGCTCTGGGAGCAGACCGGCAGACCCCACACCAGCGAGCAGGTGACTGTCGTCACTCATGGCCCAGGTCAGATGAACCTACATGTATCACTTCTGGAGTAAATCTGGTCCCCCAGAGATGCTGATCCTCCTAATCTTCACCCATGAAGGGGTCCAGCATCCCTCCTGAAAAGAAAGAAATCGAAAAAGGCTTCGTTTGGTGCAAGAACAGGAACAACCTCTCTGCATGCAAACACCGACTTAGTCACATTTGAAACTGCAAACGGCAAAAATATAATTTGCTTAGTCGGTGTATCCCAAGATAAAATTTAACTCTTAAAATCAACAGTGCACTTTTAACTCAGATTTTTAAAAAACAATAACGACACGGAAGGGGGCTGCGCTGGGCTGGCCCCCCATCCTGGGTTGTTCCCTGCCTCGTGCCCGTGGCTTCCGGGATAGGCTCCGGACCCCCCGCGACCCTGAACAGGATAAGCCAGTTGGAAACTGGATGGATGGATGGATGGATGGACACGGAAGGGTGCGCCAATACTGCCCCCTGGTGTTGAAAGACAGGAGTGAGTGAGTGAGTGAGTGTGTGAGTACAGATAACTACAAATACTGAATACGGCATGGAGCACTTAGACGCCACAGTAGCAAGTATTACATATCTGTAAGACAGTCCAACAGCTGCATCACGCAGTTCGACAGAAGATATTAATCTTGGTGAAAACTATTTCCTGTTAAAGGGAGAAACAGGCTGGTTGACATTAACAGTAACGGTAGTTTGCCCCCAGACCAGCCGCTTGCGGTCACAATCGGGGGACATTCGTCGAGACCATAGAGCCGTAAGCTTCATTAGGAAGGATCCATGCGCGGTCTGGAAACCATCATCAAAATGCGCGCACTGCGACCCAGAAGCGGCCGCCGAGGACGGGAGACGGCGGCCATGACGGAGCCGCTGGCCGCGCACCGGCTTCTCGGGCGCTTTTATACCGCCGCAGCCAGCACAGCGGCGCTCGGGAAAAAAACGCATGCAAAATCCAAGTCGGAGATACTTACTTAGTTTCGATTTGTAATATAAGTGTAATAATTAGGCGCCCGGCCTCTCGGCTCCGAGACGGCGGACGGGTGAGGATGGGCGGTCCGCCGAGGAAAGGGGGATGCGGCGGAGAGGTGGAGTGTGAGAGGAAGGAGGGAGGGAGGGAGGGAACGGCGGAGAGGTGCATGCATCAGTGCAAGCGAAGCGGATAAGCACAGTCGGTGACGATTTTGGCGTATTTTCACATTTCTCTTTTGATGCTTGGTCACGTGACTAACGTCACAACGTGGCCACTGTCGTAGGTGGTCTGTATGTAAAATGTCGCAAAAGTTATCTGCCGCAAATGCTGCTGAATTAATATCAGAATGTATTGAAAGTGATGACAGTAATGATGACAACAGCGATCTATCAGGGGCGGATAATGCAGAGAGCGATGACAGTTGTGGAGGACAGTGACACGTTTCCAAGCGACGCTGTTGGTGACGTCGCTGGTGACGTGTCGGCCACTGATGCTTACCAGTGTCACAAAAGGCTGACATGAACCACGGGTTCAGCTGTGGAGCAATGGATGAAGACGTCCGACTTTTCGAGCTACGATGAGCAAAAAAAAAGGGATACCTGCGGTTTATTCGATTCGATGGCGAACACTTGCATGGATCAGGGCGCAGTGTAACGATGGATAACTTTTTCACGCAATATACAATGGCTCAGGAGCTTCTACAAAATAACCTTACAGTACTTAATGCAAAAATAATGCAGCCATTCCCAGGCAGATGTTGCTGATCGGAAACTGCAAATAAGGTGAACCCTGTTCGGTTTAAATGGACAAACATCATTGCGTCTTATGTTCCAAAGAAAACCCAATGTGTTATAATGCTGCTGACATTGCATCATGACAAAGCAACTAATCCGAATATGGAAAAACATCATTTTGGATCATAAGACAAAAGGAGCAGTGGGCACACTGGACAAAGTGTGCTGGCAGAACTCCCCTAAGTGTGGCACTCCTCGCTGGCCACTGTCAATGTCTTTTACTTGCTTGATATTTTGGTGCACAACAGACAAATATCCCGACTGGACTTCATATCCAAGGAATAGAAGTAATGTGCGCAGACTGTTCAGAGTTAGGCGAGTCTCACAAGGCCACTGCGATAGCTCTTCAGCCGTCAGTCAAACGAGCATTGTAATATGTAAAGGGATAGACAGTGAAGAAAGTCAAACAAGACTCCCAGCAGACAGGCAGCAGCAAGGGCCGCGGACATAAGTGTGACCGACAGAAGCGCAATAAAATGAGCATTCGTTGTGATCCGTGTCGCAACTTTGCCTGCAGAAATCACGCAACAAAGTGCTGCCTGTGTCCATACTGTAGCGTCGATGATTGACATTCTGGTATTCGAGGTAACCGTTCGCTAACGAGCACAAACGTGCCCCTCGTGCTTCCCCGCCAAAAGCGTGGGAGGCGCAGCGGCGCTGTTTGTCTCAGTGTGGGGTTTGCAAAGGAAAACACTTGTGTGATGCATAAATTCGTTTTTTTTTTTTCCATTTTCTACTTTCTTGTATTCAAATACATTTTATAAACTCCTATGTTATAGTCTGAGTTTTATTATAACGTAAGGTTTTCTAAAGAAATCATAGAAGGAATTTAGAAGATCTAATATGAGTGATTTTTTTTACAATAGAAAAAAAATAAACCCTTTCAGTTAAGCCTTTTAGCGCATACTGCTAAGGAAAAAAAGCTAAGCACTGAAAACGTTAAGCAATTTTATGTTGAACATGGCACAATTTAAATTGTTCACCTAATATGGGGTAATTTTGTGTATGGCACCCAAATTAGTGAGTGGTGAAAAAGTCACCCCAGGTTAGCTAATGTGTGACTTTAGTGGATAACCTCAGAGGGTTAACTGATAAAAATCTTAAGAAATTTCAACTGCATCAGGTACATCATGTCCAGCTGGAGTTTTTTTTTTTTTTTTAATTTGTCCAGATGTTTGCACAATTTCTTGACTAAATTATACCAAAATATTCAAATTTTCATGTTCCTTTGGCACGACATAAAAGAAGTTTATGAAGATTTGAATCCTCTAGTTTCCAATTAATTCTCACTGATGAGCTTTTTTTCTGGCTGCCAGGAGTCTGATCCGTGATCAAACACAACCATGGTGGTTCATACATTATTACTATTATTACTTACATGAACAAACCAGCTTGAAAATTTGCTGACATTCAGTCGATTCCCTTCGAACAGCCAAAGTCTGACGCTCTTAGAGCCAGATGACAGGAAGTCATTCAGTACTTTGATAGCTCCATCCATCCACCCATCCATACTGGCCAGGGTCAGGAAACTTGGACTCTGCCCCATATGCAGCACAGGGCTTATGGAAAGGGAGCACCCTGTACAGGATGCCAGTATCACAGGACACATACACATACGCTATGGGCAATTCTGAGACACCAAACAACCCAGCTGTGGGGGTGGGGACAGGAATACAATTTCTTAATCCACACAAAACAAGGGCTAAAATGTCAATTCCACACACACAGAGCAGAGGTGCGAATGAAACCCCAGACCCCGGAGGTGTGCGTTAACAGTGCCACCAACTCGCATATATTGTATAATAAAAAATACCCACATTATTCTGAAACCTCACCATAACCATAAACATGAATATAAACCATTTTCCATTTCCATGACATTGCACAGTCCGTTGATCGTCTTATAAGAAAATCATTTTATTTTAAAACCATTTAATGTTCAGAACATATATCAAAGAAAAAGCATTATGTTATTGAGACTCTTCACAATCTGAGCGTGCTCAGAAAACAACGAGGGAACTGAAGAGAGAGAAAAATAACTTTCTGGAGCTTCACCACAAAAGTCTCATTTTCATCTTAAAATATTTTAATGTGCTTTCTGCTTTTATTCCTCCTCTGAAAAGCAGCGAGACTCAGTGTCCTCATTTTTTAATAAAAAAAAATCTTACAAGATTTGCTTTATCCCTCGCGTGTGTATTTACTCTCCTCCGGCCCGCTTATAAAACAAACCCACAACATTTATTTAAAAGTTGGTTAGTTGGGGGGGGGGTTGTTGTCCATTCCAAGGCGATCGTCTGCTGTGCTCCAAGGAACTGCCGCTGAAGTCTGTTCTGGAACTTCCAGAAATGTAATAATCCCAAAATAACTTACACAAGATCTGTACATAAATTACAGTAGGCTTGCAGTTTCCAAGAGGTCCACACAAGCGGGGCGGGGGGCGAGCTTCTGGGAGGGGGGCGGGTTTCAGAATCCAGTTGAGAAGCAGTCTTTGCATCACAGGATTGCCGATGCCGAGCTCGCCAGCAAAATGCCTCGACCTCCCTCCCTGTGCCACACAACATTTGCAGCTACACCTCGAAATTAATGCAAGAATCTTCAATGGCCTATGTTGTGTTGTTTTTCTACCCTCTGGCCCCCAGATGGATTTACAGTTTGTCGTCATGAAGTAAACCACTGTAGGAAGTTACCTGAAAGAAGTACATGTTTCTATAAGCGTGGCAAGCGCCCTATCTGACAGAGCAGTGAGTGTAAAGCTGGCTTTCGAACTCCAACTCCATTTGTATACATTCAGCAAAGAAGCCTTTTCCACCTAACGTCACCCAGGTCCTTCAAAAAAAACCAACATCTAGAGACGAGACATGTCTAGGGATTCACTTTTAGAACACTTTCATTCCTAACACAACACCAAGGTATTCTTCTGTAGAGAATGTGGATTAGAAAATAATAATGGACTAAACTGAGACCTCAGAAGTTAGGATAGCATAGGCATGACACCCGAGATGCTCACTTGCATAAGTTGTGGAACATTTTCCACAGGCAAACTCGTGGTACAGACACGGGGTGCCCCTCGCCCATAGTGGCAGACCCTCTGGATTTTTATTGGAGGGGAGGGGTCAGGACCTGACAGTGTACTCACACCTCCCTCCCTCGCAGCTGAAGAAGCTGACAGCAAACTCATCGATGTTCGATAAGCTCGCAGACAGTCAGCTGGGCAAATTAAGGCCTCGTTTTCAAAAACCGGGAAAAATATATATCATAACCCTAAGCAAGACTAAGCCTCCTGTCAAACTTCAAACGTAGCATTATGCTGTTAGATTGCCTCAGTCAGAGCAGCCCTGACCAAAAAAACCTGAAATCGTTCACAGGAGCTCTGCGCCACTCTCTGCGCCCTGAAATCTCAGTAGCATATTACAGTCAGTCAATGTAGGGAAAAAATAAAATAAAAAATCAAAAATTGTATACAGAAATGTTGAAAAAAATTAAGACATCCCGTCATTAAAAATAACACAAGCTATCACACAGGAATCCTTAGAAGTTTTTTAAAAACTCAAACAGGAATGTGTTTAAAAAAAGAAAAAGAAATGAGTAATTTTCTTAAATTTTCCAAAATTTTGTGCTAGACGTTAATTTTAATTATCTGAATAATTGCTGTGCTAAATAAATATCTTAAGCTTTAATGCAGGCATGAGAAAGAGGCTATTCCAAACCCCCTCCGAATGAAATGAGGCACGTTAATGAATCAGCGCCCCCTAGTGCCATTCCTCCAGCGTGACCATATCCGAGCTGCTGGAGAAAGGCAGGGCGGGGCTGCAGTACTGGGACACGCGACACGACTTACTCAATACTGACATTCAACCAAGTAAACAGGAACAGTACGCTTTAGCCAGTCCCTCGCTTCGCTTTGACAAGGGGGTCTCGTTTCGAAAGTGGGAATGGTAAGTTAGTCAAACCAATGCTAACAGAGTTAGCCTCCAAGAAGGTTTTCCATATTATCCGTGGGAAGAACAGTGGTGGGATGGAGAGCCACCCCCCACGTTGGCCTTTTCCCCGCAGAGTGCCATGCCGCCCCTCCTCTCCTTCCTCTTACTCTCGTCTCCGCGTGGGCGGGGCTCACATGTTGTAGGCCACGTAGATGGGGTCCAGCTGGTCGGCCAGGAAGCCGTCTCGCAGGTGCATGCGCTGCTTCTCGCCGCGAGAGTTGATGGGGATGACGCCAGGGTCGACCACCACCACCACGCCCACGATCAGGTAGTGCTCCTCCAGCACCACGTTGGTCACCAGCGCCACCAGGTCCAGGGCCTCCTGCTCCGAGCCCTCCAGCTCCACCACCACCACCAGCAGGTTGGTCCAGGTGAACACCGCGCTGGGAGACGGTTAGAGAGTCACGCGGGAGTCCTTCTTTCAGACACGTGCATCACATTGGAGCAGTGCAGCTTCAGTGCTCAGGTCAATCTTTCTTAGTTTGCAAAATTTTATGCTGTGCTGTGTTTTGAGCACCAATAGTGCTCCCATCAACTCAAACCAGGTCCATACAAAGTACAGGTATTTAACAGTCATGGTAACATCTGTCAATGACCTCTGTCATAATAACTCATCTATGCAGCATCACAGCAAAATACTGTTGAAGATGCAAGCTTTTCCTGTGGCCAATTATGGCGTTTAACCAGGCACACATCTCACTCACCACTCAGCGATGCTCTTGTGTGACCGGATGACAGACGTCTCGATGTCAATGGGGTGGTATCGCATGCCACGGAGCTCCAGCGTCTCGTCCAGGGAGCCCACCACATAGAGTGCGTCGTGCCGTTCTGCAACACGTGCACACACAGACACATGCTTCATGCACACACGGTATGCCCGGCCACAAACCTTCAAGGCATTCCTTAAAGATCACCAGCCATGACCTTCAGATTGCGGTAGAATAATTCTCTGTGCTGTACACGGTGAGCTACGAAATCCGCAGTTTGCTACGGCATAATGCGGCCTACTGACTAGCGTCTCGGTGCCGACTGCTGGTACGCACCCCCGCTGGCGTCCGTGAGCTCAGTGCGGCGTAGGAAGCCCAGGTAACCGGTACGTGCCCACACGGTCTGCGTGTCGCCAAAACTCAACCGGGTGTTGAAGTGGTCGGCGTGCAGGGCCTCTTCACCGTAGACGGTGTAGTAGCCTGTGGCATTGTGGGGGCTGCTCACCCAGACCTTTCAACAGAAAGTGGGGGGAGGGGATGCAGGGTGATCACCATGCAGCCAGACTTCACATCTGCCCATCAAAAGGACACGGAGATCCACAACTACCCTTTTTGGGACTCACCTCCCCCAGGTGCGAATCACCCAAAGGTCCCTTGGTCTCTGGATTGGCGATGATCACCTTCACTCCAGGCAAGATCTGTGTAATGTACAAATAATATATCATATAATGATTATACCATATTATGATCCATTAGCATCAAGCTAACGTTCAACATGAGTCTGGAGTTTCTCATACCTTTCCAGATTCCATCAGAGGCAGACTATGTGGAGATCCTCTCTCCACTAGACGAACCCTGGAAATTGAGCCCCCACCGCCCCACACAGCGTGTTAATGATGCCCAAGATGGATGACCCAGAGACACCCCTGGGTGGAGTATACCAATGAGGACTCGGGGGGGGGGGGGGTCTCACCTATCGTGCCGCAGGGCTCTCATATCCACATAGACAGTGGTGGGGTCCGGACCTGCTGTGCCCTGGAGGAGGAGACAGGAGAGGAAGGGTGAGACCACCAGAGGGCGCTGGTGAGCACCAGTACCATTTTCAATAACTCCATGTAAAGCACAGATAAAAGACACAATGAGATGGGAGCCAGCCCCTGCCCCTTCCAGAAGCCTGGTGCAGCATGGCAGGCCAGAAGTCAGATGGGGGAAAGCGGAAGGGCACACAGATGGCAGGGTCCAGGTCTCAGTATGAAAAACACCATACTTCTTCGGCAGCACGATGCCAAGAAGAGCAGCCTAGGGTTATGCTGGGGTGGGGGGGGGGGGGGGAAGTGTGGCAGGGGGCTGCAGAACAGGGCCTGAGGGAGGATGCCACCCCGACCTGCTGATGGAAGCTGGACCCAACCCCATGAGACCTACCCAGCAGCACTGGTCATGGATATGAGTCCAGCCAAGAGTTTGAAGAGGGAACAATCCCAAGAGGAAAAACCAAGCCAAAAAAAAAGAAAAAAAAACAAAAAGGGAAAAATAATAAAGTAAAAAATAAAAATGAACACAACAAATGTACAAGGAGGCTACTTAGAGGTGGAGGCAGCCAATAGCCAGAAGGTCCCATGCGGTGGGGCCAGGTCGGCATCACGCTCGCCTGCTTTAAATCATAATAAACTGCTTGGAAGTGAAAAAACTGCTACTTTCAAATTACAACAAAGTGCTCTGAGCGTTTTTTTATTAACCCCCAGTGCAGAGCTAGCAGAAGACTATCATTACTGAATGACCCCGTTATGTTAAAATGAAGCGCAGCAAGCTGGCACCAAAATAACAATGCATACGAATTCTTTCAGTTTCGTACATAGCTAAATCTCTCTTTAAAAAAAAATAATTGCAGTAATAAAGGCGCTCGTTATGACCTGCTTAAACTGTGCAGAGGTGATTATTTACCGTACCAAAACAAATAAGTCAGACTAATGGTCAAATTATTAGCTTTGTGTTGAATTTATAATCTTTATTTTCAAGCGCATTTAAGCCATTGACGGCAACACCGGATTACATTAGGAGGCAATACACCCAGATGCTTCTTTAATTACAGCAGATTTATTTGCGCTTTTGTGGATCCGGCCACCCGGCCCTAAGCCCTGACAAACGCTGCTCTTTTGCGCATCACCATCAACATGGAGAAGCTCGTGCCTTGATCTCTCTTGCAGTGAGTTCAAGCCTCCAGAATACAGGTAGAGGTCACCGATCGAAAAATTCTAAAGGAATATTTTTTACTCAGTCAGTCAAAACGACTATATATTCCTAAAACAATGAATAAGCATACATATCCTTTGGCAGTGAACACCAATCCGAGTCTCTCTCTCTCGTACACACGCACACGCAGTTGTACGCACCCGGTACACGTGCACACGCATTTGGACACACGCACTCGTACACGTGCACACGCATTCGCACACACGCACCCGCACCCGTTGCCCACCCTCGCTGCAGTCTCTCCCGAACGGCACACGGTACCTGCTCAGCCAGCTTCCCCAGCCTGTTGGGCTGACGAGAGGAGACAGGCCGGGGGAACCGCGAGAGGACGGGGGTGGGGCACGCACAGACACGTCCCCCGACCAACAGACATGGACCGGGACCGACACGGACACACACAGAGGGATCGGAAAGAGGACAGGAAAGAAAAAAAATGAAAGAGCGACAACATCAGAACTGTGAAAAGGAAGCAGCAACCAGACAGGAAGAAGAATTCAGGTGTTTGATTATTACATGCCAACAGATATATATCCGGTACCTTCGATTTTACATGCAATATCATATTTAAAACACCAGAGGGAGCAATTGGGCTGACGTAATACTCAACGGGAGTACACGGTCATCACTTGGGGAAAAAATCATTTAGCAAAGCGAATTACAGGAATTCCTGCCGCCCTTCTGCGGCAGAACAATGCTACGTGTCTCAGATGCTTTCTTGTCGTACTACTGCATGACATCGCAAGTCTTTCTTAGCACTTGTTTTCAAAGAGACTACAGCAAAGAAGTACTGACATACTTGTGAAGGTACCTCAGCATGAATCGTTCCTGATCATACTGGATTAAGTGCTAAAGGACATTAAATAAACCCATTCGCACATCACCCCAGTAATTTTAGTGCAGTGTCTCAGTTAGTTGATAAAAGCTACTACACATCCATCTGGCAAAGCTAACAATACCATCAATCAAGTATCTTAGTCCTGACTGGTGGACCATCTATCACTTCAACTCTCATTGGTCTGTCACAAAGAGATCCAACAATAGCATCAGCAGGCTGCAGAACTCCTCCCACAAAGCTCTGCATACAACCAACAACAAATAGGGACATGCCCCGCCCCACCCCATGACCACTCCCACTCCCAGCCCCTCCCCACCCCATGGCCTCTCCCACTCCCAGCCCCTCCTCTCACCTGCAGGCAGATGGCAACGTTCACTCGGCAGCCGAAGGTGGTGCTGACAGCTCGGGGGGAGAGACCCAAGTCCTTGAAGATCTTGGAGAAGGTCTGGGTGAGTGAGATGCGCGGCCGCTCTTCCGCGACCACCATGCACGTCCGCACACAGGCCAGGCTGATGTTCCGCATCTGCAAGGGGCAAGAGGGCAAACATTTACTTTACGCTCATTTATTTACCAGATGCTTCTGTCCAAAGCAACGGCGACATACAAGTTAAGAGAGCTTGGGGTGAGAAAGCAGGTCCAGCTAGTGTCCCCGGGGCAGCCAGGGTTAAGCAGCAGGGGCAACAGCATTAAAGACCCATAACCTATTCAGCTACTCAGTGCCCCCTCTGGCAAAGGAGTCAGACGTCGGGTCATACATAGAGACCAGCAACATGGACGCTAGCTAAATATAGCAAGTTCCACCCTGAAAACCACCACAAATCACCCATTTCTTGGTCCAGCGTCTGGAAGTTTCCACAGAGCTGTAAGCATTAAAAAATGTGATGAGAACTGTATGCAATGGCAGCTTAAAAACAGAGAGCGAGCGAGCAGAAGCCGAGGGCGCACTTCAGCAGAGCATCGTGTGCAGGGGAGTCACGCAGCTGGCTGACAAACAGGAAGGAGTGTTAACAAATACAAAGGGAAAAAAACTGCTAAAATTAGCTTTTCATGCTAAAACGGGCGATTTTCTGGGTAGTTTCCTGCAATAAAAAAAATGCGGCAGCATATTAAATAAGTTCTAATTGTAAAAGCTCTGCAGTCAGTCCAATAAAAAGCACCATCTTTCAGCCAGCCCCCCCCTCAAAAAAATAACATTTTGTATTTGGGAGGGTAGTAAAATGAAAAATGCATTAGGTCCTCCTCACCATGGAAGAAGATGACAGATTTGTCACAAATATCAAAGCAGAGAAAGGAGACAGGTCACTACCAAGACCCCATGGCCATGGAGAGCAGAGCAGAGCAGAACAAAGGGAAAAATGGGGATACAGGGATCAAACTACCCTGAAGCAGACCATCATCCGACATCCGGGCAAACCACCCTGAAGCAGACTATCATCCGACATCCGGGCAAACCACCCTGAAGCAGACCATCATTCGACATCCGGGCAAACCGTCCTGAAGCAGACCATCATCCAACATCCGGGCAAACCGCCCTGAAGCAGACCATCATCCGACATCCGGGCAAACCACCCTGAAGCAGACCATCATTCGACATCCAGGCAAACCACCCTGAAGCAGACCATCCTTCGACATCCGGGCAAACCACCCTGAAGCAGACCATCAATGACATCCGGGCAAACCACCCTGAAGCAGACCATCAATGACATCCGGGCAAACCACCCTGAAGCAGACCATCATCCGACATCCGGGCAAACCACCCTGAAGCAGACCATCATCCGACATCCGGGCAAACCACCCTGAAGCAGACCATCATCCG
>JAODKL010000103.1:1403374-1428025 GCA_026780765.1 Petrocephalus schoutedeni | reverse complement strand
GCCCCCCCCCCCCCCCCCCCCCCCCCACCTACCGTCCAGCAACTCCTCGAAGTCGTCCAGGAAGAACTCGCGCAGTGGCGGCCGCTTGGGCCTTTTCAGCGTGTTGAGCAGCTGCTGAATCTTTGACGACACGCGACTGTTCACCGGCACCCCTGGAGATGGGATGGGGGTGGGGGCGAAAAAAAGGGGGGGGGGACGAAGGAGAGGGAACGATTTGCTGAGCTGAATGAGCAAGACTGATAACACAACCAGAATATCCCGACAGCCAGTCAAACGGAGGCTCAGGTGTGCCTCGGTTTGCAGGGGGGTGACTAGGCGATGTTGCCAAGCAACAGTCTGTTCCACAGCCAATCGTCTCCAGTCATTTCAGTAACCAATCAGAGGCTTACAATACCACAGTCACCAAACTGTATGATACAGTCATATTTCACATTGAAATGTATTAGTACAATATAACAGCATAAAACGTTATTCCTACAGACCACAAAGAGAGTACTACACAAAGGCAAAAAGACACGAACAATTTCAAAGAAGAGTATGTGCAAACAAAAGCAAGTGCATGCACAAAATGCTTAACAGTCATAAGTAGGAAAGAGGGGAATATATACAAAATGTACCATGAGGTCCATTATCACAATGTCAGCTGGCAGGCCTCTCCCAGACAGACCAGTGTGTCACAAGGGAGCAGGTTCACAGCTGCTGTCTTGCTTGGATACTTACGACCCGTCAGTGCATGACAAATCAGTCCGCCGGGGGGGGTCACGGGTCAAGGTGGTACCCAGTGGTTCATCAAACATTCCGTCCTTGGAGCCCAGTTAGTTAAATAAACATACCCCCCACCCCCACCAAAAGTAATCAGAATACACAACCATGTTTCAGAGCAATGCTAGAGATTTCTCCTTCTGCAGCTAGACTGCTTCTACATCCCCATCGATTTTCCCAGTGAAACAATTAACGTTCCTAATGGTCCGCAGAAATGATACCTGCCTACCAGTGAACTAAGAGCGATTTGCTGAAAAATTGAGCAGCAGTCAAGCATTCGGAACGGCATTCTCCTTCAAACGGCCCCCTCCCGCCACACTCAGGCCGTACAGACCCCCATAGGCAAATCCACGCCTCCTTGCATAATCAGGACACATCTCCCCCTTCCATGTGAAGCCCCTCAGTGCTGGAATCTGCATTACCTGCTGCCTGTGGCTAACTCCCTTCACCTATCAACGAAAAGCAGACAGGGGACGACCGTGCACTCACACCCTGATCCTTCTCCGTCCATGACGATGCAATTACCTGCAGTCATTGACGAAAGGGGACCTCATTAGCATAAATACAATATGTGGCCGTGTGTTTTTTTTCCAAACACTAATCATGCATGTCAGTGATGCTGGATACATTCCTTTATTGTTCTTTTTCAGCCATCTCTCAAGAACAAAAAGAGTCATTTCCAGCTTGATTAAGAGCCGCACATACACACAAACACACATGCTGCCAAGAAAACTGTCTGAAACCAGATGGCTAAGGAGCACAGCCAGTCGTACGGAGAGCTCGGAATAAGTTGTGAACCAAATTAAGAAGTTTTTTTTCTGGCTTAGAGTACTCACACCTGGCTTTTTCATATGTGGCATGGCTACAATATTTGTAGGAGTTTAATCCCATAAGGCTTTGCAGGTACTGTGACCGGAAAATGGGAGGACATCACATTGTACATTATTGCTCTGGGAGGATTGGTACCATAACCCCGTTGAGCGCAAAATCGCCTCTCTGTTGAAATGAAACCATTTCATCGAAGACCTGCCAGGACCTGAAGAGTAATCACCTTATTCGACGGCCAACATGTGGATTAGCCTGAAGTGAGTTGCCCGAGATGCACGTGGTTTCCGAATCTCAGGATAAGAACTACCTAACTGAGCAGCGGGCCTCGACCTAGGTACCTTCGGTGAAAAGGGGATTGGGTTGGGATGTGTTTTGTCAATTTTTTAAATAAAGCAGGTCATCTGTCTCTGCTTTGGAGAAGGCCATAACCCCCCTGCATAACCCGTAACCCCCTGCAACCCCGAAAAAGTCCATCAGAAATCTATAAACATCAGACAGCCGACATGAAGCTAGTGGACAGAGTTATCCGGGTACGGCGAGCGGGAAGCTGGGGGGAGGGCAGGGCCGCACAGATAGGAGTGGAGCTGGCAAAAGCGCACAGACACCAGACAGACACTTAGCGCAGAAAAGGGTGTAAATACCATCAATCGCTAGGGACACCCCGCCAACTTTCCCATCAGAGCCTAGAGTGAGAAAGACATGAGATTAACACTTAGCCAGCCTGCCCCCTCTGCTCCCAGGAGGAATGGTCCCATAAACAGGGGAGGGGTCAAAACAGCAGGTCCTGGGTTCCCTTGTGGGACAGGGTGAACAGGAAGAACAGAAATCAGCTGTTAAAGCAGGGGATGTTCTTGGGATTAGAAATCAAAGGTGGGTGGTGGGGTGGGGGGCATTAATTTCATACATCTGCCATGATCTAATGCTAAATCTGGTTATAGTTTCGACCATTAATTTCCCCTCAGAACAGGGAAGAAGCTCAAACACAAAGCTCCAGGAAGCCCTGCTTGGTGGGCGGAGGGGGTGGAGTCACTGTCCCACAAGCCCCGCCCACCTCTGCAGAGCAGAAAACTGACAATGGGGAGCACCGCGTTCGGCCACGCCTGACTCCCGACGACGCACTGCAGCGAGGGCGACGACCCTGTTGCCACGGAAACATGGGGTCGCACCGAACCTGCCTCCAAGAGTGACAGTAAAGCCCCGGGACTCACCGTCTGCGGTCTCCAGCAGGTTGGAGTTGTTGTAGCCCCTGGGAACCCCCCGGACCGAGGCGACCTGGGGCCGCTCCACATGCACGGAGCGCTCTGATAGGCCCGTCACATCGGGCGGTGCTGAATGGTTGTCTGTTCAAGGGTGGGGTGTATGGCAGTTAGAGGTCACATGGTGGGACTGATATTTAACACATCTACTTATGATCTATCACTCTAAGGCTCTGATTCACAGATCTGAAACATCTGGCCATAATAAAACGTCTTTTTCGATAAAAGCAGACCCAAAACAGATATTTGAGTTCATTACAGTATTCAGTTACAGCCGCACCATTTGCAAATACAGACGGTAATATAGTGATATCATCCCAACATTTCAGCATGACATAAGTGTTGTGCCTCTACTCTGCTGAGTGCATGGACATCTGGTGCCAGTCCATGGGGGGCATCTTATTAAAACAAAGTGCCAGATTTGTTTCCTTCTGTGAGGGGAGCTCTGCGATTGCACCCTGTGAGCCGGGTTCGGGCAAAGCCACGAAGCAGCATCGGTGGCGACATGCAGTGCCTCTATTGACCTCTGCGGTGCCCCACGAGCAGCCAAACAGCTGGATTGGCCCTGAATTCCACTGGTCGACTACCCATTCCAGTAGGAGGCGCTAAAGGCTGCAATCCGTACGGGTCTGGGTGTTTGGCCCTGAACGCAAGGGGTAAGCAAGATGGAGGCGCATTGTTGGTGGGGGGCTGTAAGCCACTACAGCCAAACCTGGGGCGAGGGGTCCCTCGGTCAGGGGTGAGGGGGCGTGTCCGAGTGAGGCCATTACTAACCTAGCTGGGTGTGCGCCATGAGATCTGCAAGCGCGGCGGCGGCTGCGTGGGGCCTCCCTCCTGGGTGGGATGAGGTGGAGGATGCGGAAGATGAGGTGGACGAGCCCTGGATGACCCTGTTAAACCAGTGCTCTACGCCGGAGTGGGCCTGGTACGGCGTGGAGGTGGCCAGCCGGCCCTGCCGGCGAAGCGAGCCCTCGTCTTCTGAAGCCGATGAGGTGTCTGTGTGGTCAAGGACAGGCAGCATCACACTGGGTCGAGGGGGGGGGGGGGGCGGGCAGAAGGAAGAACAGCACATGGCCATGACAGAGAAGTCAGGCTTAGCCTTAATATTTCTAAGGCACTGCCAGATGTTCTAAGATGCTAACTGGTCAAAGACCCTGATTAATGATTATAAGGCATTGCTTAAAGGTCCTAAAAGACTGCTTGAAGATCTACTGCACTGATTTTAAGTTTTCATAGACAGTTTTAATGCTCTAAGACACGGCTTAAAGGTTCTGCGGCATGGTTTAAAGGTTTTATGGTACTGGTTAAAAGTTCTACAGCCCTGCTTAAAGGTTCTAGAACACTGTTTAACTGTTCTAAGGCACAGGAGCGAAATGGGCGGACATAATGATGTGAAAAGATGGAAACAGTGATGGAGCAGGAACATCCTAAGTGTAACTGGCCCCGATACAGATACAGAAAGGAGAAATGCACTGGTGTGCAAGGAAGCCCTCATCCTGAAGCATTAGGCGGCTATCGAAGGCGCGCACACGGCGCAGGCAGGAAAGGCATCTGCCGCGTATCTGAGCAGGCAGGGACAGAGGCACAGCGTCAAAGGGCAGAACCGGCGGCCGGGCACTGGCACAGTCACGCCCCGGTTCCACGTGGCCTGAAACCGGCAAAGCAGTGAGGCAAGCCGGGTCCCCCCTCCCCCCGCACAGTGTGCCGTGCTACAGTGCCCAGCACAGCTTGAAAACCAAAGAAAAGACACAATGTCCTCGCTGAACTAGTGTATGAATATCTCCAAATATGAATATGCTGATTTTATGGCACTAAATGAAGCAGTTTTTGAAACTGATTGTTGCATGGGATATTCCTGAAAATGCTAAAATCTATTAAAGAAAATAAATAAGCCAGCACAGCGTAATCTAACAAACATGTGATCAGTGTAAATAACCTCCAATGAGAAGCTGACGTGTTAGGGCCTCACGCTGTGGTCAGCCTGGGGTGCGAGCATGGCTAACCCTATGGAATCTGACCCCGCCCAGCCCAGAGAATCCATCACAAAGGAGAGAAAATGTTACAGCGTGGAACGTCCAGGTGCTTAAAGCCAGCAGGTCTCAGGGCAACAGACTCAAGGTCCACCTCCTTTCTCAAACCGTAGCACAGCCACAGGGAACACCACAGTGTCCAGGTGCCTCACGACGGGAGATGTTGTTTTGGCAGGTTTGCCGCAAACCATTCCAGATGAGCCCCTTCTGTGGCTCCATTTCCCGGCCACTAATGATGACATCACCATCAAAACCCTTCTCAGACGGCCGGCCAGGGCAAAAAGGCTGACAGCCCACATACATCGAGATCCATCTTCACCGAACACTTCTTCTCTACCTGCTGCCATAAGGGGCCCACTTAGAAAAATGCTGATGTAAGATTTTTAACTTTACGGAGAAAGCCCCCCCCCCCCAAAGGCCAGCAGATGGCCTCCGGTGAAAGAACTGCGGCGACCGGCCAGATGGGAGGAAGCCTTGGGAGGCAGTTTGAGAAAGATGCTAATGCTAAAGTATTCGGACAACCTTACCCGAAAAGAAAACCGAGAGCTAGTCAGAGAATTCACTCGAGAGCTAGTCAGACAAATTGCCTTTACAGGCAAGTGCTGTGTGCACATCTGTGTCTACATGGCGGCAAGTATGCTCTGAAAAGCAAGGCCTTTACCGAGCATCACTGCAGGCCTGCACAGGTACTCAAGCCTCCATTACATGCATAAACCGTGTAAAGAAAAAAAGTCCCAGTGAGAAGGTGCTCTCGCTCAAGAAGTGCCCCGTCTGACTTTTTGGCTTTTTTCTTTTGTGTGTGTTTCCCGATACGCATTGCCACTTAGTGACCTTGACACCGATGCACAGAAAAGTAAAGGATGGAGTGAGGGAAGGAGGGAGTGAGGGAGAGGCAGGGGGCTGAGTTCTCCTATCTCGTCTTCCCACCTGCAACAGCCCAAGGATTTCAAAGCAGCGAAATGCATATTCCGTCCCCTCCAGCTACAGGAATGCGATCATTAGACCACTGTGCTGAAAATTTGTGTCTAAGAAACCGTAAAAAAAAAACACAACAACCTTGGATTCCTCCCACAGCTGTGAGGGAAACAGAGCTTGGCGGAGCTGTGAGGAGCCTCGGTCTGCATAAGGTGGGCGAGAGCAGGGATAAAATTAGCCGTGCTGTGGGGGCTTGTTGGCTCAGGGGGTAGCGGTGAGTGGTCCCCCTGCGGACTGGGGGACAAAGGTCCTCCCCCAAATCCACTACACAGCCAAGGCAAACGGCCACACAGCTCAGGACACCCAGTCGGGGGGGGGGAGGGGTGAGTGTGAAAATCATGACAGATACCAGATCTGTCTGACTGGTAATGTGCACACCCGCCTCTCCCCGCACGGCAGCTTTTACTTCACGGTGCAGTCCCAACACCATGCGAATCTGACTCCCTCTTGGTACCAACGACGCGTTTCCACTGGCATACAGGAACTGAGCCATACTGCGGAGACAGGCTAATTACAGCATGGTTCCAGCTCGCTTCGGTTTTCCACTGCAGATGGGTCGGCTAGATGAAGTGGTTGCCGGATTTCAAGGGACGATGTGCGTAGCCATGAGGTAAAACCGAAGAGGTGCTTATGAATCCATTCTGTTAAGCTGTACCATTGCATATTTTCAAATTGGGGGCTCAGGTTCCTAGTTACCAGGAATGCATCAATACACCGAGATGTGCAATACTACTAATAATTAATAATATATAGAATATACGTTTTTTTCATTCAGAAAAGCCATGGCAGAACGCAGGTATCTTGTGCATTTTGACCAGATCAGATGGTGATGACGCAACCAGGTTTGGTCCCAATTTAGCAGGGCTGTGTCAGTGAGGCTCAGGTATGGCTTGGTTGTTGGTGGCAGTGGAAAAGCGCCACAATATTCCCGTCGCCCTTCGAAAAAACCCGGCAGGAACCTTTCCAGAGGGATTCTTGCTGCACACTGGACAGGAGCACAATCCAAACATTCAAACGCGAGCCTGATCACACGCGGAAACTCAGGTAATCCGCCCACCCACATCCCCATGGCAACCGCTTCTGCTGCGCTTTGTGCCAGTATGATTATAAGGCTCAGTGTTGGTGAGATGGCCTTAAGTGCCCAAATAACCCCAGTGAGAAACCATGCCAGATTCCAGCAACGACAATCATCTTCAAAGAATGTGTTCACTTGAGTAATTAAGCCCAGATATAAACAGACACATCACGCTCAAAGCGAAGCCTCTCTCAGATACATCGTGATGTAATGCGAGACTAACACACCTGAAGGAATGGCACCTGTGTCTGCATGAATGAGCACGTGGGGGTGTGGGGGAGTATACCCACATGTGTCTAGTAAGGGTGGGGGGTGGTGATGGGGGGGGTTAATCCTGTTTGCTAACTGTGGAAAAACTGGATCACAATCTGGCAATTTCTGACAGACAAGCAGCACCTGAAAGCAGATATAATCGGACGTGTGTGACAGCCGGACGGGAGGAGTCTTATTTATAGAAAAATGAAAAATAAAATGTGCAATGTGAAACTGGCCGTTGGGCCCTCTAAGTCGTTTTAAGCCCACCCCCCTAACAGACACGGAAACACACACATCGCCACAAATGAATAAACAGGAAGCAGCGCCTCAAACACTAAAACAACGCTTTCAGCTTTTAAATGACACCTTTGCGCACAACAGCAGAAGAGTTTATGGAAGTAAGCAGCAGACTTTCCTCAAAAGCTTTTCTTCTCTCCAGTATATGTGAAGTGACATTTTTAGGCTTTTTGGCCATTAATGCATTAGAGTTTTGGTGTTTTTTTTTCTTCCCCCTCAAAGCCAGCATTGTCCCCCCTCCCAATGTGAAGGAGGGCTAGCCAGCCAGCTGTGCTGCACTTACCTGGGGGGGTACATGCTTCCACGGAGGACTGCACTAGCACGGACCTCCGCTTGGATGGCATCGGCATCTTCCGCTCTTTGTACTTGGCCAAGGCTGCTTGCACGGCTTCCGTATGCAGGTCTGGGGGGGGGGGGGGAGGTGAGTAGGCGAGAGGTGTGAGACAGGCCTGAAATGCTGTCAAAGTAACCCCCCCCTACTCGGAAATACTGCGCTTTAACAGCTCCAACTACTGCGTTCTTTTTCAACTCTGAAGTCAAAATTTCCGAGTCCCTAGTTGGGAATTTCAACCGGAATGTCGGAATTCAACAAGGCCGCACCCTTTAAAATCAATAGAAGTGAAAGCTGTAGTTATACTGTTTATTAGCACACTGTCTCATTTGTGGTTCATTAAATCAGCTCTGATTTCCCACTTCCGAGGTGAATGGGATGCAGCGTGGCACAGAAACTGGCCAGGTTCAGTGTGCTGAGATGGAGCCTGGTGCTGGCCAGTGCTGCCTTTACCGGATCGAAAGCGCTCATCCCGGGAGTTGGTGGGCCGAGACTTGTTCAGCTTGGACCCCGCAGGACAGGCTTGCGAGGTGGCCTGGATTCTGTTCTCGATCTGCAGAGACGGGTCTACACCTAAAAGCAAAAGGGGGAGGGATGGCAGAAAGGGAGGGGTCGTGTTCAGTATTCACAGCCACAAGTGAAAGTTAAGACAGAGATGCCCGGGAGACAGCCATCCAGCCCTGGGAGATCTGCACTGCACACTGGCACATTCATGTTTTCTGCACCGAGAACACGGCCGCCGCGGCCAGAAAGGCCAAGCAAAAGGGAAGCGCGTTACGGTCCTACCGACAACTGGCAGAGGGTAATCAGCCGCAAGCCCACCAGCTGTCCAGATGAACAAAGGGCTACTGTATCAGCAATGCAACACAACCACCATGTCTCACCACCCATAGACAACCACTTCTTACAGGGAAGAATCCACAGAAAGAGCGTTCCAGCACCATACGGCCAGCCAGCAAGCCACTAGCACGACTATTTACACTACGCTCGCGTTTTGCTCACAAATATCAAATCTGTGATCTTGACCTTCAAAGATTCAGCTGACAAAACTAACAAATCACCATGTACTCAAAAAAAAAAAAAAAAAAAAACGGTCAATCCAAGCCATCATCTTGGTGACCTCAAACTCCAAGACTGGCCTGGGCTGTGATCCACCACCCAACGAAAATCCCTGAAGCTGGAGCCAAAGCATCTGTAGATCCATCTTGTTTTCACGAGCCACACGCAGTGGTGAATCACCACGTTGACTCCCGGTGAGAGTGTAACTGGCTGATTCATAAATCAAACATAGACCGTCCCAGTTGCTAGAATCCCCAGCAGATTAGGCTACTGAGCAACACTGACGGCAGCCAGAACTATGAGTCACAACAGAGCAATATTCCCCGTGTCACTTTTCAGCATTCATGTTCTGCCAGTGATTTGTATTCCAATGGGAGCTTCATACAGTCACATTGAGGAGTTTAAACCAATGATCATTCATTCGAATGGTATTTTTCAGGAAAAGCATTCTGAATTAATTCTTCCTTTCCGTTATACACAAGCCTGATTCTCTCAAGTATGTTACACAGAGCCGTTTAAGAGAGAACTCATCCAGGCAACACAGAACTTCAGCTCCTATGGACCCACCTCACTAACTATAAATTATATATATATTATAATAGCAGAAATCTATAAGAATAAATACTCACAATGGATAAAGGTTGAGTGAACATATTCCACTTGAAACTTAGCTCAAGACCGCGGTTTCTGCTTCACGTTCCTCAGGGCTGAGCATAGAGGAACATCTGAGTTTAAAGCTACCCGGAAGATACCACCAGCAAACGGATGTGAGAAGTGAAACAGGAAGTGAGCAATCACACTTAACAATCATTAACAAAATATCAGAGGAGAAAAAAAAAAAACAAGTCACGCCACACGGAAACAAGAGCCTGCAGATGCTGATTTAATTTGGATTCAATTCAACCAAACACTGCACAAGTATCCATCGACTTACGTCTGGGTTTTGTGCTGGAAGTGAGGACGTAAGTGAGTCTCAGTCAGTAGAGGGGAGATGTGAAATATACTGAATAACATAAGATACAATATCACACACATTTAAATCTCTATAGTGGCAGTAAAAGTTTTTTTTTTGGTTCTTGCCGCATGCTGCCCACATGGTAAAAAACTGCCAACATCCACTGCATCCACTTTGGATATCTCTCGATAAATTTCATTAAAGCTTGTGCGGGGAGTATGTCCAATAGGACAGTACTCAATTGAATGCTACTCGATAGGACGTAAGTTGATAGAAGACTAGTTAGTCCTGCTACAATGCAACTGATGTGTCCCGGAAAAACCTCACGATTACTAAAGTCGCGTACTAAAACCCACATATGCAGTGGGAAAAACAGGGTTAGGGGAATGTGACTTCAAAACTTAGTAACTTATGCTAAACAAAATGAATTAAATAATAAAACAGTGATACCAGTGCCCAATAATATAATTATATGCATTTTAAATAGGAAATAATAATACAGTAATAAATGTCATAAATCTATCTTTGCGTGCAAGTAGTGTTTCTCAGTTGTGTTGCAATTAGCGTAAAAACTGAAAATCGCACAAATATAAATGCGATTCTGCATTCTGTAAAATTGAAATACTAGGAATTAATGAAACCTGCAAAACAAAAAACAAAAAAAAAAAAACAAGACCGAAGAAACCAGAACCACATTTGTCATAGAGATTCCATAAATTCAGCGAGGAAGTATGCTGTCGTAATTTCGGGCCGGGCGATTGGACGAGAAAAAGGAGATCCATCCAGGTTAAAGGTCAACCGCAAGGACGAGCATCTCGAAGCAGCTGGAGACTGCCAAGATGAGACACTCAGCAAAAGCAAGGGTACCCTGGAGATGGTCATTTTCTGTGTCCAGTCATTCTTCTGCATTAACCACCCGATGGACCTGACATCACATCAGCCCTCATCTGATGAGTCACTGGACGATGGAGGCCAAGCCCTGAAAAAGGGCAATGCTCATTTTCACTGATCTCTTCCAGCAAGCAAATCTGATCACCTCCCCTTCCCGTAGAAGGACAACGTAAATACAGAACACCCAAAATTCCCTCTCACAACATTTCATTCTGAGGTGCATCAAAGCCACTTCATCAAACATGATCCCATCCTTCAATAACCATGACATGTGAGTGAACCTTAGCCTAAATACGAAGGAAAAAAAAAAAAACAGAGCGAAGAATCTGCTGACAAGTGAACATCTTCATGATCATAGAATCAAACAGCAAGAAATCAGTCCTTCTTAGATGCAGCCCAGCAGAACATGAAAAGCTTCATTCCCTAGAATGCAAAACAAAACTGAATGCCCACTGCCCAGCATCCTTGTTTTCTGGGTTCACCATCTAACAGCTTACCTAGGAACCACTCCTAAAGTTGGTCTTCAAATTAAGGGCTATCAGAACAATTCCAACTGCAATAGTGACAGTTAGGGTGACGGTTAGTTGTTCATAAAGGCTTCCTAAGGATAGGTGTCAAGAAAGGAAGGGGCGAGGCAACAGCAAGAAGTAACCCACTGGCCCCTGCTACAAAGTAGGGTTGGCCAATATTCAGTTTTCAAACTCGCGATGTCTTTTAATAATATCGTAGTAAACAATATTATAGTTCACATTACCGCTGCGCTGGGCAGACTGAAGAGGGCAGCAAATGATGAGGAGACTTAGTTGCAGGGGAGAATGAGGCTGTTTTATCAAGTCCTAAACAGAACCTACTCAAAGACTGAACAAGTCCCAAACCAATTACAACAGCGGATAGATGCAGGACTGTTGGGTACACACATGGTGGGGGGATTTACACAAAGCTAGGGACACGCGAGGATCAGACTGGGTTCGTATATGACACTGGTAACATACGCACCACAACTGGGAAATACAACTAGTTACAACAACAACAACAACAACAACAACAGAACAAAGCGCTATGTACACATCACCCTCCGAGCATGCTGGGATAGAATAATCCCCCCGGCACTACATTACATGAAAAAAGCGTCACTCACTAACAAAAATTGCAGGATTTGGCCAAAATGGCGCATTTAAGCTGATGTCACTCTTAAGCGCCTTTCAGACATGCACTGCCACCTGGTACTTTTTAGGCATTACCCAGAGGGGCTGTATATGTGAACAGAAGTGTCCAAAACAGTTGTACCCGACATTTAAAAGACTTTACCCTGCTAGATTTCTAATAAAAAGTCCAGATAATTTCTGACTGATCCTCAGGTGTGAATGGAAGACATTTTCAGGAGAATTCAGCGCGAGTGAGTGGGTATTTGACATTTCTATCATGCCAGTGGTCCAGAAACAAAAGAATATCTAGCTGCTTCATGCCTATATATATATATATATAGGCATGAAGCAGCTAGATATTCTTTATATATATTTGATATATATATATATTTTGATATATATATTTGATATTGCAGGTACGTCCAAATACTCAAAGTGAAAACAGTCATCATTGCGGAAGGACATATTATGCATCATGTCCTGCCTGCTGCATGCTCCACCCCTGTGCCACCGCATGCACCAACCGGAATATTTATAATGTAGTTGTTGTAAATGCCTCTGACATGGAAAATCTTGGGTTATGCATTGCATGTGTGGAAGGGCAACTCCGGGAAAATGCCTGGGCTTGAATAATTCTCTGGAAAATGTCCGGAGTTCATGTACGGACAAGGATTTAACTGCACGCAGAACAATCAATTTTTTATTCCTCTAGTATTTTCGCCATAACACCCAAGCCTACTACAAAATCCTTTACCCATTTTCCGAGGAGTTCCAATCTCATATCTGCATAATTAAGCAAGCAAACGAAGATCCTTAAACCCTAACGAGATACAGAAGAAGTGCTTTCCTTTCAAATAAAATTTTGCAAACGCCCCCTTTTATTAGATACCTTTTTCACTCCAGACACACACCAACAACAGGTCCTCGCGTGGCAGGCAGTGCTGAGCGGTGCAGATGTGGGATCTTTTGGGAAGGGTCGGGTAGCTACACCACACCCCTTCCAACTTTTCATTTGAGCAGCAAGCAGAAGCTGGCAGCAGACGGGGCAGCTGGGCACCGGCGCCAGGCAGAACCCTGGTGCCCACAGCCGCGTGGCCTGGCTCCTGTGGACTCGAGAGGCTTCCAGGCTGTTCAGGGGGCAGGGAGATGTTTACAGGGAAGCCCAAACCACAAAATGCTTGGCTGGGCAGCAGCTTAACCAGATCAATACTGTACCCCGTGTCAGCAAGTCTGAGTCTGCTGAACGCGACAGACACGCCCCAAACACCAAACCACATGGTGGTTAGGTTAGAGCTATGTTATACCGAAAAGACTTTTGACTCGATTAACTCCTTACATACATAAGCATCGATCACAACACAGAACAGGGACATACAAAAAGGTTACTGATCGTCCAGTGAGCCATATCCCTTCATGACCCCTGCTACATCTGCACCATCAACAGCGACATCCTCCTGCTCGCTATTTAAACAGCCCTTAACGCAAAGGAATAGGTCAGACTTCCAGAGTTCCAAACAGCAGATTGGCTCCTCTGTCTAGTTGCTGGGGAAGAAAAAAAAAAAAACAACCTGACGGGGAGGGGCAGAAACCGCCAATCAGCAGGCTGCTTTCCCACAACATGGTCATTTATTGGCCAGGGCAGCAGCGATACCTCTCAGTCGCGGCTGAACCCTACAACACTCACTGAATACACTCGCTACAGTGTTTGGTTTATTTTTAACACCCCCTCCATATAAATGGTACAGTTATTTTATTATGTTTTGCAGGTGCTGAGGATACATTGCTATAGGTTTAGATAAAACTGACTCGGCGTCAAGGTGACAACATGAGCAGCAGCTGGTTTCTGAGTGAAAATAGCCTATGATGAACATGAAACCCACTGCAGGAATATTAATGGAAACAGGAAATTACACACTTACATTTATTTACATTTAACTCAAGACGCATGGACTCATAAAAGGCTTCAAAAAACTCAAACCTGTCCACGATTCTGGTATAAAGTCCGTCATTAGACTGGAGGTTAAAGCTTCTGTTTCTGGGTGGTTGGTAATGTGCTGATGAACCAGGGAAAGAAATGTGCTCAAATGTGCTTGTGCTCAAACGCGTCCCTCACGAAACATCAAAAACACACAGAACACCACCTGAGGAGATGAATAATGGACGAAAAACCATATCTGACAATAATAATAGGTCCACACCCAAAACAAAAAAAAAAAACCCCTCCATTACTCAAATTACTTGCAGTTAATTCAGAGCTGGGAACAGTCCCAAACATTCAGCCAAAACCCTAATCTTTCATCAGCCTGACAAATACATGGATTGCCTTCTGGTCGATATATCTGGATGATTTGCTCATCCTCTGAGGTTCCTCTTGGAGTGTCCTCAGAGGTCCCTGTCATTAGGTAATTAGACGTAGGAGCATTTATCACAGTGCTTATCCGGTAGACGTCTTACCTGAGTTGGCACCTGATACCGGACAAATAGCTCTTGGTCCCAAAGGAACTCAAGGCCCCAACCTGCCATTTTCTTTCACAAAAGACTGGGGAGTTGAGCTTTGCTGCCTCTAAAGGATGCACAAGGAACACTTCACGGGGGGGGGGGGGGGGATGTCGGCAGCCGGTGCTGGCCGGTGGAGATGTCTGCCCAGAAACGGAGCTGAGGCAGACAGACTCGGCCGCAGAATCTCACACCGACGAAACTGACATGGCGTTCTCTTTAGCAAAAGAAGACAATAGGTGCCGACACTTGAGAACGCTTGGAGGCGAGGTATTTCCGTTGGACGGGCATATACGCCTTACATTAAACCGAGACTTTCGCTTTTCCCAGGAATATACTCGCTAATCCTCTCGCTTTCTAAACAATGCTGCGCAGAAGAGGCGACGTGACGCGACCCTGTCGGCCTCTCGGGCGTGACTAAGGGCCCACATTTCCTCATTCAGGCCCTCCCAGTACAATAACCGTTTGATAACTTTCCAGACTGGGCTCCATGAAGGGATTAAATACATAGTGGGCTAGAGTTTCCTCTGCAGCAAATCCTGAAAAGTCTGAGTGAGTCTCACCTTCACTAAAGGTAGGCTGACGCACTGTAGTAACATGTCATAGACCTACAGGACAAGAGAGACAGTACCCACAAAACAAAGGCTTTCTAACCAATCCGTGGAAATAGCGCCAAACTGTGAGCTGCATCACACCCATAAAGATGAAACCGGATTGCCTGGAAGAAGCCAACACATTCATAACCTTCATAAACAGGGCAGCGAGTCAAGAGACAGGCAACAGGCATTTCCACATGTGACTGAAGCTGCCCATTGCATCGGGAGCGGGTCAGTCCAAGTTGGAGCACAAATGAGGCTCAGCACCTCTGCTAATATGACAAAGAGCGTCGCAAGGCAGCAGATTCCTACCAGCCTGAGCTGAGCAGTGCTTCAGACATACTTGGTCCAAAAGAGTCTAAGTCCCTCGTGCTTCTATTTCAACGGCAGACTGAGATCCTTCGACAAAACATGCATGACATGAGTAGAGAGCAGTGCAAACTCCAGGAAGCCTGGGGGCATTAAAGCAGGTAGCTTGATGTAGGTACCCGACAGCTGGTACAACAGGTTAGAAAAAGGCGTCCGGGGAAGCAGAAGGGATCCCTCAAAGGGAAAGGCCTACCTTGTATCTGTGGGATATAGGGGGCGAGCAGCTTTCCTCGCTTCTTCTCATAGCCCTTCTGGGTGATGTCGCCTGGAAGGAAAAAGAGGGCAGCAGTGAATCACAGGGGCTGGGTGGGCGTGTCGGTGCCCAGGGTCATCCGACGCTGCTCCGGAGGGGGCGGGCAGTCGCCGTCTCAGCCTGGCACGGGACGGACCGGAACTCCCAACCCAACGGCGGCCATCCCTCAGACACACACGCTGCGGGTACGGGTACGAGCCCACACCATTCTGACTGTCCCGGCCAAAGCCCCAAAGGGCGGCATCCCACGGGGTACCAGCCGCAGCAGCGCCAACCGGCCATGTCCCTCGCACCCGTTCCTGGGCGGCGCCCTCAGCCAACCATGCGCAGCAGAGGCGCCGCTAATCAGACGCATCTCTCCGGAACATCTACCGCTCGCCGGCGGCCACGGCGCGGTCGGAACCGAGATACCGCCGTCCAGCCCATCTGACCGAGGCAAAGTTCATCTGATTAGCAATTCCTCTTCCAAAGCATCCATGGCCTGCAGTCAAGTGGGACTATTAGCTACCTCCAAAAGAAAAGGGCCTTTATACAACTCAGCGGTGATTAGCGAGCCACCAAAGGACCGACGGGCTTAAAAGCTTTTCAGATTTCATATTCATAAGACAATAAAACATTTCACAAACAGGCATCTGAAATACCATATTTTTTTCAGGTCGTAACTAGTTTTATTCATTTTCCAGACACAGGGGCACCTTTGAGGCCAGGGTCACACTCGAGTCCAGCCATCTGTCATCGTGAAAGCATTAAATATAAAGATCGGTCTGAGAGACATATCCTTTAACACAAAAACAGACCTCACTCCCCCCAAAAGCCCGACACAGCTAATACCTATTAACTATGCGACCATTTCGAAAAACTGAAGGAAAACCGCATTTGGACAAGTCACCGTCAGCCAGGCTCCCCCCCATTTACCCAGATGGGGCCCCCCTCTTTCCCCCAGAACCTTTAGGGGTCACCCCTGTAGGCATTGTGTCCTTAGGCTTTAGTTCAGTGTGGATCAGCTGTCCGGCCAAATTGACATGCTAATAAAACCATAATTAGAAGAATCAGCAAACCTGAACTGAGCATCTTAACTTCATATTTCAGCTTAACCAAGGTGAAATACTGGAGTCCGTGACTCATACCCACGGCTATATTCCACTGCCCCCATTGGCTGTGCTAAGGGGGGGCGATAGGTCATAAGGAGTTCATAAGGCAGCATTCGTCCATAAACAAAGAGTTTGCTGTCCTAGTAGAAGAGGGCACCTTCACTGGCTCCAGGAGCTCCGACCAACCATCAGCAGACTGCACTCCAAAGTGGGATGGATGTGGGCGACCGACCACAGCGGGAGAACCTGGTATAAGCAAAGGTGTAAGCACCTCCACAAAGGCTTTCGCACCAACCAAACCACATCCAACCAAGTTGCTGTGAAAGCGAGGGCACAAACGGCGAGCCTCACACAGGAGGACAGGGTACTTGTGTCAGGGACACTGGGTGGGCCGTCGAGGGACTTATCCAAAGACCCACAGGTCGCACAGAATCCCATCAGGCTGTTGGTGTTATGGCCCAATCAAAGGACAGCAAATGCCGTTGCCGCGGCTACATGGCCGGAAGCCGACAACAGGGTCACGGACAGCAATCTGGCGGAAGGGGAAGCGAGCTCTGACGGTCAGCAAGTCAGCGACTGAAACAGAACCCCCCCAACCCTCCCCCCTCCACAACACACCACCTCCCAGAGCAGCCAATGGGAGAAGGCGTTTGGGATCCCAGGGGACAAAGGCCCACAGTACAGGAGCGGGCCGCGACAGGCCGCTGCTGGCTTTGTACCGCGGCCCGGAGCACATGGTGTGGCTCAGCCCCCTGGCACAATGGGGGGCGTTATCCGCCCGCAGCCCGCGGCGCCGTCCGTCAGGCCCGACGGCAAGCTTTCGGCACAGCTGCGGCGGCGGGCGGGGGTCACGGCTTGTCCTCGCTGCTGTTTCTGCTACAAACGGACACCGTTTCCATCACGGCACACAGACGTACTGAGGTGGCGGACGAGGATAGAAACAAAAATGCAAGGCGCTACGGTAAAGCCACACCAGCATGCCGAGCGGTGTCACCAGCGCCACGGAGGGCCCCTGGCGCCTGCGGCAAGCCACACACTCAGGCGGGCTCCGATGCTGAGGGGGGATTCTGGGGTCAGCTAGGCCCCCTGCGGCAAGCCGCACACTCAGGCGGGCTCCGATGCTGAGGGGGGATTCCGGGGTCAGCTAGGCCCCCGGGAGCCAGGCAGCGGGAAGAGAGACGGGGGAACTTGCTGACCCAGATACTGCTGCATTTCCCAGACAGCCGTGGAGGATCACAGGCAGCTTATAAGGAGCCGAGGAAAACTGCTGCAACTTCACCCCAGCACGGGGACACAGCTGCCCGGGAAGACCTTGACACGGGGTCACAGGTAAGAGCAAGCGGGGGGGAGAGGGGTGGCGGATGCCCACTCCACAAAGCGGGCATCGCATGGCCAAAGTGCCCCTCGCCACCTGCCCTGCCCTCCTGCTGACACAGTTCACTCCCATCTCAGCCAAACACGCTGTATCAAGCCCCGCCCCTCTCCTTCCCCAAAGCAGACGGTTCATTTACCACATGCCCCTCCCTGACAGATCACTCAGCCCCTCCCCCACCCACCAGTGTCACTAACAGGGCTCTAATTGACTAATAGCTATTGAACCCTGTCGCCCCAAATTTCACTAACCCTATTAGGCAATGAGTCAGAAGGCCGCACTTCCTGCGATGCCCCCCCCACCACGGAGTCGCAATTCAGAGCCGCAATTATGTCTTGTTAAGGCATCGTAAATGAGTGGCACAGACCCCTAATGTGAGGCCACACAGCTCTCCCCGCGCAGGAGGACTGCAGCTTTAACCGGCGGCGACCTTCAGAGAGACACGCTTGGCCCAAACGGGCCCGCCTAACAGATTACATCGAAATCAGCCGATCCCATTTCCAGGCAAGACCGTCAGATGGTGCTGATAAACGAGAGAACCACAGAGCCGGAGCTGCACGATCAGCACCTCCCCCCCACACCTGAGGGTCCGGCACAGTCCGAACCCGGTGGTCAGTCAGCTTGCGAGATGCCCCAGAGGGGTGGGACCGGGCCGGGCGACTCACCCCTCTTCCGGCTGGCCCCACCTTTGTTCCTGGCGGTACGAGGCGACTCGCGGGAACCTTCCACGCATCCCGCACGCTGTCAGTGATTTATCGGCCTTCCTGCCCCTGAGCAAAAGGGCCGCGGCATTTTCTGTGGCCGCACCGTGATAAAGGGCTTTTCTTCTTCCAGGGGAGTGGGAGCTCTGGCTTTAAGTGTGGCCTTCTCTCAAAGGACAGACCACCCCCCCACATCACCCACCCATGCCTCCAAAGCAGCAGAGAGGCTCCCATCGGCCAACGCGTCGATTCCCGTACATTCCCAGGGGGGACGTGCGTTGCCCCGGGAAACCCAGCCGGCATCTCCCACGGCAACAGGGATGCCGCTCTCCGGACCCCGGTCACATGGGGGCTCCGGCATTCCGCCCATCACCCTGCCTCCCTTCAGAAATCGCGCTTCCCCGACGCTGACATCTACAGACATGACGGGGTCCCTGGGTGCTGCGGGGTCCAAATCGCCAGAACAAGCCAGGCGCTCAGAACCCAAAGCCTGGCTGAGGTCCCCAGCTCTAGCCAGCAGGCAGCATGTCACCGAGCCCAGCTCCCCAGCACCCACAATAAACCCGGGTTCGGGCCATAATCAGCGGTAAATGTAAGTTGTATGTGAAGTTAGACATGCGGCGCCGCTTTGGAGAAAATTATAAGAATAAATTATAAAAATAATCAATTATAAGAATCAACCAAGCAAGAAGAGGACAATATTTTGTAGATGGTTAGCAAGCCATCTGAAGGGCCAGCAGGACCGGCGCCTCTCGCCCTCAGGCTGGACCCCACCGCAGACCAGCACCCCCGTCCCACCACCCCGAGTCCCCGGCTTACAGGGCACCTACTATAAAGGATTAATAGCAATAAAATAATGGTACCTTTCTGTGCAGATCCGCTTCTCCTCAGTCTCCACTAAAACACGGGAGCCCCCGGAAAACGTGGAGGGGGGGGGAGCCCAGAGCTGGTGTGGCTCCGGGTCAGGGCGGCCAGCCGGGAGTCTCTCAGCCCCCGGGAGGGCGGCAGACGGCTTCGGCGTGCCCCGCTACCCCGCACCCTCAGCCTTTCCCTCTGCCTCTCCTTACTGGGACGGCGGAGCCCCGGCCAGCGGGATCCAGCCAGCAGGATCCGGGCGGCGCGCGCAGACACGAGAGCCGTCAGAAGCGGCCGGGACGGTCCGCGGTGTGCAGAGGCGCGACGCTGCGACGGGACGCCGGCATGTCTAAAGGAGGGCCAGCCGCTGGCCCGGGGTGGCTGTCTGGCTGGCTGGGGTGGGGCGCGGGGGGAGGCTGCCCCCGGTTAGCCAGGGCCAGCTTTTGGGGGGAGAGAAAAAAGGAGGAGTTCTTTGTTCCTTTTTATAAAAATAAAAGGCTGCGAAGCCCCCTTCTCTCCCACACAATACCAGCCTCCCACAGCCCATCTCTAACCTCCCCCTATCGCCCCTCCCTCTGCCTCCCCCCCGCCCGCAGAGTCCCCACACAAAGCGCCCACTGGGCTCAGAGATTAGCCTGTCAAAGTTAGCGTGAGCCCGGCATTCCGGCCCCGCAGACACACCGAGTGCGTGCGACTGCGGACAGGACCTAGGGGGCGCCCTCACACATGGCCAACACCTTAAAAAAAACAATAACGATAATGATAATCGGATACACCATAATGCGGGCCTCCCCGGCCAATGAAATACAGCGACGGGGGAAGAAGGTGTACCTGGGGGAGCGGGACTCAAACCCCTTGCACCCCCAATATGGTAACAAAGAGCTATGAGAAGACGCATGCAGAGATGGATCTGTCAGAAACCCCCCCCCCCCCAACCCCGCTCCTGTCCTCTCAGCTGGGGAGGGGGCCATTCTGTGACCCCTTGTCCCATCCCAGCTTCGCCCCAGGCACTCCTGTCAGGGTAAGGCTACCAATACTGAACAAACATTAATCGCAGTTGGTTAGATTTTGCAACTTGCCAGATTTTTACTATCAAAGGGGGATTAAATACAAGCAAACTAACTCAGACTAAGTCCAGATTCGTCTGGAATCATTTAACCTCAGCTTACATTCATTTAAATCATTTCTGGGCTGAGTCATCGATGGACGTTCCTAGGTCAGTCTGTGCAATCTCGTTTTCAGGAAGAGTGCTGGGGGACCGCCAGACTAACCCCCCCCCACCAAGGGGATCTTGGCCGATCTGCAAAACGTGGCTATCAGGCACCAGCAGACATGACAGCCTGTCGATTTAGCAGTATAGGGGATTATGGCATCACACACACACACACACACAAGCATGTACACACCCACACACACACACATACATACATACATACATACAAGCATGTACACACACACACACACACACACACACAAGCATGTACACACACACACGCACACACATACAAGCATGGACACACACACACACGCGCACGCACATACAAGCATGTACACACACACACACAAGCATGTACTCCCCACCCTGGTCAGTGCCTGAAGGATGGGGGGGCGCAATCCATAAATAAAGGCATTGGGTAAGAAACGTGGATGTAAGTGAGCAGTAATAATGAAATCAGACTGGGAGCAAAGGGACAGGAAGAGGGGAGGCGAATGGAGCTGTGGGGACAGGCCAGGGAGGCAGGAGGGAGGGACAGAGAGCGAGAGAGAGAGAGCCAGCGACTGCATCCTGACAGGACGGACAGCGACGTACTGCCGGGGGGGGGGGAGGGCTGAGTTGGAGTGGGGTCAGGCCCTGCTGCCAAAGGCAGGAAGGCTTAAGGCGCAGCACAGCTGACGAGGGGGGCACCTTTCCCCAGCAATGAGCAGGCCTCTTTAAGCCACTTGTTCAATAAAGATATGGCAATGTTAATGCCGTGTCTGTTCCTTAAGAGCGAGCCTGTTTATTGCCAGCCTGCAGAAATTCAGCTCTTCACATCTGCATCTCAGTATCCCGGCAGCTTGTGGGAAATCAAACAAACATATGAAAGGTCTGGCAGGCCCCTAGACGTACTTCAGATGACCCCCAGGCCCCTTCCCCCCCCCCCCCCAAAGGATCTATGCTCATTATCAAGGGCCCCCCCCCCCGCCCCTCCGACGGTGTTCCCTGAACCAGCTGGGCGTCACACAGCTGGCATCTAAACAGTGCGGCCAATCACGTGTCAGCATGCCAGTAATTATCCTTCCCAGCACCGCGTGCGACCTGAGGTGGTGACCGTGGGGGGGTGGGGGGGGGGCTGACAGGCAGCCTCCGCCCCACTGATCAGCCACACCAGACACAGCATGCACCCCACACGACACCCCCCAGGCCCCACAGTGCACAGGCACATGAAGCTGCGCAGGTATATGAGTGGCAGACAGACAAGGGAAGGGTGGGGGGGCATAACTGGCTATGGCACAGCTGCCCCCCCCACTGACAGGCGGATGGCGCTGGAGAGGGTGACCAGCAGATCTCCTCCCACTCCATCTGCTAGGACAGGAGGCAGGAGCACCACTCCACACACGCACACACGCACACACGCACGCACAGACACACAAAAATGCGCACAGACACACACACACACGCGCACACACACAAAAATGCGCACAGACACACACGCACGCACGCACGCACACGCACGCGCACACACGCACGCACGCGCACACACAGACACACAAACATGCGCACACACACACACAGACACACAAACATGCACACACACACAAACATGCACACACACACACAGACACACAAACATGCACACACACACATGTATGTGCACATGAACACATGCACACATCTGCACATGCAAGCACATACACACACACACACGCATGCACTCAAGCACACTCTCCACAACACCCAGATAGCAAGATCAGAGGGACAGCAGCTGTGATATGATCCAAATGGAGGCAGGGACAGGTGGGGGCAGGGCCGGGGATCTCAGCATCTTGGGGGGGGGGGGGGTTGTTACTTAAGCACAGAGTAAGGTAGGGGGGTTCAGCTTAGGCAGCACAGCACCACCTGCTGGGAGACAAAGGAAGCTGAAGGCTCTCTTCCCTCTGTGCCAGCTCTGTTGCCACCCTGCCATCATGAGGCCAGCGGCACCCTGGGGCATTGCTATGAGGATCCAAGAGACGGCCTTCTCCCTACGCCATCGTACACACACCGGCAGCCACAGACACACCCCGCCACGTGGCGTCACCTGCAGGCCGCCTCTGTCCAATTAGCGAAAGTGCCTTCCGCCCTTCAAAGAGTGGGTGGCAGCGGGCGTCACATCAAAGCAGAGCCGGGATAACGCTGCCCCGGCTCCTCGCCGCAGATCGGTGTGACTCGGCAGGGCAGGGCGAACATGCTACCTGCCACCAGCAGAGGGGGCAAGAGCCACATCAGCCATGGAACACCACGCCTTGTCCCAGCTGCTCATCTCAGCCTGTGCTGGGACCTCACCCACCTCAGCACCCCCCTATGCTGGACACCCGATAGCGGCAGTGGGGTGGGGGGTAAGTTACTCATTTGTAAATCTTATTTCTGAAATAAGAAATATAGCCCCACCTTCACCTTCAACTGAGTCATTACAGTTCATTCAGGGGACAGTGCAGTGAACAGCCCAGTACAAATGTGAGGAATCCTGCTTTCTGGCTCCTCTGATAGGAGGATTTTTCCTCTAACCCCCCCCAATATATGGGCCACTCTGACGTCCATCAACGTCACGCTTGTGCACAGTGCAGTCAAGATCACACCGTAAACCACAGTCAAATAACCAGATGTGAGCGCGGCGTTTCTGTGGCCTGGGATCCAGATGCAGACTGCGAGCGCGTGACAGCACACCACAGTGTTACCGGAGACACAGCTACATGGGGCAGATGGTGCTGCTGACACACAGGGACATATTTCAGTGCTGACAGGCGACACGGTCGGCGCGAGGCCGTCCGAGTGGGACGAGAGGCTCCGGAAAGCCAGAGAGCGTAGATTAGCCGGCAAAAGGAGGCAAACGGGGGCAGGAACACAGGGTCAGCCGCCTAGACCCACTGTTAACAGACTGTTTCAGGTCCTTTTTATTTAAATGTGACACCTGAACAACAGTCAGCCACTCTCATTTGCATGTATGTGAGCCGGGGGGGGGGGGGTGTTTTCAGGCCCGGAAGCAGCATTTCATGGCAGAGAAACCTGGGGACGACCTGGGGATGCCGGAATGGCAGCTCGCATCTAGAAGGAAGGGCGTCTCTTTGAAGGCCACGGGGGGTAAGAGGGGAGAACATGAGTCACAGCTAAACGGGCGGCTTTGTCCAGCCACACACATTGTTCCAGGCTCCTGGGGGGGGGGCGCATCTGGGTCCGGCCGCCCGGCAGGAGGGGTCAGCGGCAGCCGGCACACATTTGGGCCGCGGCTCCGACTCGCCCTGCCTCGGATGCCGACGATGCTCATCTCCGCCGCTCCCTCTCCCGAGCGTCGCCATGGCAACGAGGCCAGCTCACCAAACTGGGGAGCAGTTGAGATGGGGGGGGGGGGCGATTCCGGGCCATGAAAGATAGATAGAGGGCACCTTAAAATAGAAAAAGAGGAACGGAGAGCACCTCGAAATAGAAAAAGGAAGCCCGAAAGAGCGCAGGAGAAGAGCAAGAGCAATAAAGGGGGCCTGAGCTTCCGCGGCCCGCTAACGTGGCGCCGCCAAACCGCCGGCGGCGGCTGCACAAACGCCGCCACAAAATGAGAAGCGGAGAGGCAGCCGGGGCTGGCGGGTGGGACCCAGTCACCTCAATGCGCCCCTGAGCTGTGGCGAGCAGGACCATGGGGCGGGGCCTGATTGGGGGGGGTGTTGGCACATGGACAAATCCTTTCCAGTTGCTGGGAGCTTCCCAGTCAGCCACGTGGAATGCTGGCCAGCGACACAGGAAGTGGCCTCTTTGTGTCCCACCTCCTTCCTGCCGGCTGGCACAAGTCGATAGGGTGGGGGGGGGGGGGTGGGGTAGGGGTGGTAA
>JAODKL010000103.1:1354159-1387579 GCA_026780765.1 Petrocephalus schoutedeni | reverse complement strand
TCATGCCCTACACTAAGGTGCGAGGAAACAGTTCAGGAGGGGAGGGCAGGGCCGTACGTCAAAAATCGCAGGGCTGCGCATTTTGTGGGACGATTGAGCCCCACCCTCAGGTCGCGGTTTCGCGGGAAAAGACGGCAAACGGAGACGGGAATCCGGCAGCCGACGGGATCCGAGCGAAGGCAAACAAAGTGAAATGTGAAAGGCTTCAGAAAGGTAAACATAAGGATGTGTGGTCAGAAGAAATGCAGGGCGGCATCCTGAGAAGGAGCTGGGTCACGCTCCTGCACATCACCCCCACCCAGGGCATTCCTCCCTGGGCCTGTGATGGACAGATAGGCCCGAACGGTTCCAAGCAAGTCCGTTTGGGAGCTAGAGGTGTGAGCAGCACAGATAGAATTCAGACACGGGAGAGAGGAATGCAGGCCCGGGGGGGAAGGGAGGGTAGGTGAGACTATGCCGGAACAGCAGGCCCCCAGCGCCCCCCAGAACCTCACCATACAGCAGCACAGGCCTGTCAGGGAACACAACCCCCACCTGGCACGCACATGACCATGAGTGATGGCCCTTTCTGCTGCATGTTTACGTCTCAGGCATTCAGCAGACACTTTGGTCCAATGCGATGTACGAGTGAGGCGAACAGCATGCCGCACAGGCAGGGATGCAAGGCCACAAGGCGGCGGGAGAAGCAGAGCCCCGCCCCGCACACACTGGCTGATCGCAGGGACCCAGGACGCCGCATTCGGAAAGTTGCCCTATGCAAACGGAGAAAGCGGCCAAAGGAGCAGAAGCGCCATGTCGAGCCCATTCGATGAAGCTCATTCTGAAACGGCGCGCCCGAGCAACCGGAAGATGAAGCTCATTCCGAAACGGTGCGGCAGAGCAACGGGAGGATGATGCTCATTCCGAAACGGCGTGGCCGAGCGACGGGAGGATGAAGCTCATTCCGAAACGGCGTGGCCGAGCGACGGGAGGATGAAGCTCATTCCGAAACGGCGTGGCCGAGCGATGGGAGGATGAAGCTCATTCCGAAACGGCATGGCCAAGCAACGGGAGGATGAAGCTCATTCCGAAACGGCGCGGCCGAGCGACGGGAGGATGAAGCCCATTCTGACACGGCGCGGCCGAGCGACGGGAGGATGAAGCCCATTCTGACACGGCGCAGCCGAGCGACGGAAGGATGAAGCTCATTCCGAAACGGCACGGCCGAGCGACGGGAGGATGAAGCCCATTCTGACACGGCGCGGCCGAGCGACGGGAGGATGAAGCCCATTCCGAAGCGGCGCGGCCGAGCAACGGGGATGAAGCTCATTCCGAAGCGGTGCAGCCGAGCGACGGCAGGAATAAGCTCATTCCAAAGCGGCGGGACCGAGCGATGGAAGGTCACCAGTTCAAATCCCAGGGTAGCTAAGAGCGATTTCACCTTGGGACCCTTGAGCAAGGCCCTGATCCTCCAACCACCTCTGGGAATGGCTGATTCTGAAGCATTTTCTTCTCAAAAAAATGTACGCCACTTATGGATAAGAGTGTCCTTGAAATAAATAACAAATACGATAATGTGATTTAAGGGTGTGACATTTAACGGTGTGAATCCCGTCATTCGTCGCTCATGGCTATCTGACCACGCCCAGCCCAGCCCGGCACGGTAGGGGGGGCAGAGCCAGATGGTTCTCAGCCTCACCCACCTAGTGACTCCGATGTTCCACAGTTAGGGCTCACAGCGACATGTACGTTCTGGATGCCCGGATGGGAGTGTGTGAGTGTGGTCTACAGAGAGACTGCGACCCATTAACCCACTTCGGCAGCCTGCTAGGACACGTTTCAGTGTCGATCTCTGATTCTAAGGGAGCAGGCAGGGGTCAGGACTCGAAGTGGAGCAGAGGGCGGATGTAGGCCGTCCCGTGGTGCCCCAGCTGCGGCCAGAAGCCTAATGCAGGCAGGCACAGAAGGACGAGAAAGTTCTGCACAGAATATATGTGACGGCCCACGGAATCTGCTGTTCCGCAGAGGAATTCGAGCATGTCGTCTTTGGAGAAGAGGGGTCTTTTTGTCAGGGAAAGAGCCAGCGAGTAAATGTGCTGGCACGTTTCTAATGAATGGGTTACAGAGCCAAATGTCAGGCCCCGGGACCCCGGGGCCCAGCTGGCCCCCGTCACATCGCCACACTCATCCCGGGTCCTCCGAGGACATCCAGGACGTTAATCAAATCGGCATTTAATTAAGAAGGAGTGTCTGGCTGGAAAGACAGTCTATCCCACAGAAACATTAAGACCACGGGGAAAAAAAATAAATAAAGTGACTCTGACCAGCTACCACGCGGCACCAGGGCGTACGACATTCAAGGATTCATTCAGAGAAACCCACAAGGATCTCGTAACCTACGAAAAATCCTCTGGCGAAAATCGTTCAGCTATAATGAGAGAAACTGGGGCAAATTATAAAACTCTCTGTCTGAAACACTAATTAGTTTACCGGCTCTTGGCTGGCAATCAGCTCCAGTTCCAGCGTGTCCCGTCAGTAGTGGGGAAACGGACGGATGTGGGCCTCCCAGACACCAGCGGTGCAACCCTCACGTTGAAGGAAAGACACAAAAACAGGAATAATTTGGCCCGTTTTGTACCAGACCCTCTTTGAATGGGCTCCCATTCTGGGCCTGGTTCCTCTCAAGGTTTCTTCCTTGCCAATGTCGCCTCTGGCTTGCTTTCTGGGGGCTTTGGGTAGGGATAATATAAAGTGCATTGGGACAATGGGAAGTTGTAAAAAAGAGCTATACAAAAATGGAACAGAATGGTTAAAAATGAAGTAGCCTTGCAAGCGTTGCCTGATTCAGCACCAATCAGATAAATCGGTTTCTGTGGCGACACCTCCCTCAGGACCAGCAGCCTCTCCAGTCCAGCCCGAGGGGTCAAAGGTGGACACCAGAAACAAGCCAGGAGTGGCCTCTCCCCAAGTCCTCTCCGGGGCGTGGAGCTGGCTTGAGCTCCATCCCAAACCCACATCTGTGACTATTTCTGAATCATTTCCCAATGATCTAAAAAACAAACAATGCTTCAGAGTGCAATGAAGCCACACAGCAGGGAAACTGTTCTGGCTCACTGTGCTTAAACCCCACCACCCCCTGTGCTATGCGGTGGCCCCGGGAAGCAGCAAGATCAGCCGGTTCCGGTGAGCACACACATGCGGCCGGGTGGGCCAAAACACTAAGACCACCCATCAGTTCATGACTCACAACCCCATCAGATTCGACTTGGTGTCAATACGATATGTGGATGGGGCCAATGGCTTCTCCCAGAGGGCGTGAGCCTTTTCGCCGGTTATGGGATGAGACACGATACCCAAAGTGTGTCCTCAAGTAATCATGCATTTTTCTGGGCAACGCAACCCTGGCAACAGTTTTTTTTTTTAATGAAACCTTGTTTGATTAAAGCAGTAAACTGGGCTGATTTAAGGGGTTCATTTGTAACCAATCTGTCACCAGCAGCCATATACGTTTCTTACCATTTGTCATTATTCCAGTTAATCCTACAGAATCTCTAATTAAAATGTAAATGACCCTGAGAGCACAGCTGCTGTGGAGAGAGGCTGGTTAGGGTGGGGCAGATCCCTCTCTCTGTCCTCGCTGGCTGACTGAGCAGTGACCCCACCCCCCCACCTCATCAATGACCTCATTAGGGTCACCGAGGTCTCACCACAATTGGGATCTCTGCCTTCATTCATAGCCCATCATCTGAAGCGTCACATAAATTGCCAAGGTAATTGGCTTCCCAGATCACTGCGAATGAGGCATCTGATACTCCGGCGTCTCTCCCACCCGGACTGGCATTCACGCCCCCCCCCCCCCCCTCAGCGCCCCTGGGGAAAAACAGGCACAAAACACACATTCCCAATGCACCATCAGGATCAGACCCTCTTCATCAAGGCACAATTAAAGCTGGAGGTCTCCCAGTTTGCTGCTCCCACTTTCAGCTCATAGAGAGAGAGTGGCCCCGTAATCTGGGGAATCCAAGCCATGGCATCAGGACCCCACACACAGGACACACAAGCCCCCACAACAGGAAGCGGGAGGGACATCTTCTGTTTGACCAGCAGCAGGAGCGTGCCAAGGACACTTCCTGTTTATTTATCATGTCATTTCCTGTGGGCACTCGGCTGGTGTGCAGTGTGTCCCTGAAGGAAAACGGGCACTGTCCTGCGTGAAACCGCAGCACAAAGCAAAGGGGTAGAGGGCAGATAAGACAGCGACACGCACTGGCTCACTGGCCCGTCCCCCCGCACGCGGCTCGACCCGCCGGCCAGGGACTCTGTAAAGTGAAGGCTGGCTTCGTTACTGATTGCCAAGGCCTGATGGGTATCGGGAGGCCTGACCAGGAGGTCACGCACCCTTAAAACGTCCTTTGTGCTGCACCTGGCAGTGAACGAGGAAGGTGTCAAATCCACAGCGATCCCGTCAGACTTGGCTTCCCCAGCCGGACTCGCGCCAATGCGGCAACTGTACAGACCCTCACCCTCAGCAGTCATGTAACTGGATTGGCTGGGGTTTCCACAAAGGGAGGCTGTGGCCACAAATCATGGCAGTCTTGGTGGGAGGCGGGGTATAAATCAGCTGCAGATACACGGGACAGCAGACAGAGACACGCCGGCGTGCACGGGCAAACCTCCGCACCGTGCTCGGCGAGGGCTCCATCGGACCCACACATCCCCCCATGACATAGTACAGGCGCCCCCAAGTAGCTGGAAGACACAGAGGCTTCACTGGGGGGCGGGGGGGGGGGGGGGTCCCTGTCAAGCACCCAGGAAGCATGAGAGATACTGTCAGATCTGCCAAGTCAGAACCAACTGTCCTGCTGCCCCCTGTAGGCATGATGGCACTCTCCATGACTCTCACCTTTTTTTGGCTTTGGGGGTGGGGGAAGGAATACTGACAAGAATCCTGGCAGCTAGGTGGCAGTACTGAGTCGCTTGGCCCAAGGGAAGAGTTTATAATAAGTGCAGCAGAGTGTGGGACTGAGAGGGAGGGACTGGGGGGGGACAAAACAGGAAGCAGACTGTGGCTCAGTCTGGGTCCTCGATGCAGCTAATCTAGTCGGTCTGCTCCAAATGTCTGGCCACAAACCCCCCCCCCCCCCCCAGACTGGCTCACCACGAGTCCCCCCCCCAGTCCATCTGACAATACCACACGCCACCGTCATGTCTGGCCGGCACAGAGCGACAAACGGGGCTTCCCAGAGACCCCCTGCGGGAACTGTGTTTGTTCGGAGATGCGGACCGGAGCCAATCAGGCGGCCTGCGGGGGGGCTGTGGAGAGGTGGATCAGGAGCAGCAGTCGGCCATAAACAGTGTCTGTGGGAAGCCGAGTCCCGCCCCACCGTGTCAGTGACGCACCGGATCACCTACTTTCCCCCACCGCAGAGCCGTCTTACATTTCATCCGAAGCAGCTCCTCGTTTTCCTCATTTACAAATTACACAATTATCTAGAGCAAATAAGGTTCAATATCTTTACTCATCAGCTGAGCTCTTACTAGGACAACAATCGGTTTACAAGTATGTGTCCTTAACCGCTACGCCACCTGCTGCTTCTTTTCCAAGATATTCTAATCTTTCCACCGGGGGCACCGAAAACGTGTGTCACCATAACAGGACAATGGCTTTTGTAAACAAACTATCCCTGACATGTTCATACAGGCTCGCATTTCATTTATGGAGGCTTTTGCTTGTAATTAATATCCGCACGTGGTGGGGCCAGGAGCCGGGGGCTGAGGTCCCAGCGTGTGCGAGCCATGAGCCAGTTTCTAACGCAATAACGCCAACAGGCCAACTCATTACAGACACGGCAATAAACTCAGCTGGCCTGCGGGTCCTGACCCCGAACTGGCCGCGGGCACGCCGCTCGGAGGGTGCTGCCGTGGCAACGGCACAAAACAAAGTGCACACAATGGCGTGGACAGATTTAAAGGTACAGCGCTTCCATCCTCATAGGGCGCCCAACAGATAGGGGCGACCACAGGGTCGGCCCAATGCGGAAAACAACTATACGCCCCATGTTTACGTTCAGCCAGCATCTCAAGATAAAGCATTAAATTCGATGGCTCCCATAAGACGCGTTCTTTAACACAGTACTGTCATCTAGATTTACCTACAGTGGATGCTGGCAAATATTTAATAAAAAATAGAATTGAGGAACTGGTAAGTGGAGAGTGGGCTACACGTGATCACATGACTTTCCATTACCAGTGACTCATTTTTAAAGTAACGGCACTCAAATTCAGGAAGCTGGGGGACTGGTAGGGCTGCAGCTATCGATTATTTTAGTAAATCGGGTATTCTATCGAACATCAAAATGATTACTCAAGTAGTCGAATAAGAAATACTTTTGTCTTATTAAAGTGCAATAGCAACTATTCAAAAAGCAAAAAAAAAAAAAACAGAACAATTCATTAGTCTTAATGGTTAAACTGCATATCATAATGGTGATATTTTAAGTAATTCAACATGGGTGAGACGGAATAATCTGAAAGAGTACTTTTTGTTCAAGCACTGTTTGCAATAATGCAGACACTTTACCGCGACACGCTATTTTTTGGCAAACAAATTGCCATAAAATAATTTAAGCTATTTTGCCATAAATTTGGTAGTAAATTCACACTGACCCATGTGACGCGAGGAGAGCTGTAAACTGATATTTTAATGAGCTGTATTAACATGGTAGCAGTGCAGCTAACTAATTATGAAGCCAAACCAGGACAACTTAATATGTAACGTTACCCTCCATCAATAGTCAGTAGATAAAATCATCAGTGAAATGGGGACGTTAGCCTCGATAGCTGCTAAGCTACTTTCAGTTATAACCATTAGCAGCTAATGCTGTGCACGTATAAAAACAAAATGTAATTTAGTATATTAATGATAGCTAATGTATAATTTTTTTATCTGTCATTTTATCAACATACCGCTTAGTGTTTGGTAAGCAATGGAAATGATGGTGATTCTATGCCATGAATGTCAATGCTTGGAAATATTCATCGTCTCCGATACTCAGAAGTTTTCTCCGCCATTTTTGTTTCATAATGGGTCCTTATGGGAGTGTCGCTGTCGCTACCCGATCTGTACAGCCTTGTCGCTACCCGATCTGTACAGCCTTGTCGCTACCCGATCTGTACAGCCTCGCCACTCTTTCTACCGCTCTGCTACACGTAAGCACACTGTGCCACATTAACAATGCTCCGTGTGAAACACGGTGGTCACTGAGCACTGAGCAGCATCCACAGTAGTCGCGTGGATTAAACGAAGCATCGAAGCAAAGAATTTGCAGGATTTTTTGTAATCGAGTTATTCAAGTTACTCGATGAATCATTGCAGCCCTAGGGACTGGCGAGGGAAGGAGAAGCGCAGAGCGACAGCAGATATGGGGTAGGACGCCTTGGGCTTTAAAGAGGGATGCGCTCATCCACATTTTTTCAGTTCCGTTCCGATCCGATCCAATTCACAACTCCTGATTTACTGTATTATTGTTAGAGGTGCACCGATCACATGTTATCAGTGACAATACGATCCCGATACCCGAACAGAGGGTATTGGCCGATACGAGTACTGATCCAATACCAGAGCTCTTTTTTTAAACTAGTAAATATAAAGAAAATGTATGCCAAAAAAGCTTTGCTAATTAGGCTACTAAGAATATACATAATGTACTGTTCTACCTCATCTTGCTTTAAGCATTTTTGAGGCATTTGCAGTTCAATTTCAATATCTTCCAAGTCATTGCTGGGCATACTCACACACCATTCACTCACACATGCACACCTATGGGCAATCAAGCAACACCAATCAGCCTCAGCATGTTTTTGGACCGTGGGGGAATTCGGAGTACCCAGAGGAAACCCCACGACGACATGGAGTGATGTATATACAGCACTGAATATTCATTAAAAAGCTGATCGAGACAGTAAAATGATACAGTGGGCGCTCTGCTGTCTGAGTCAGTTATATCCTCTTCCTGTCCTGGCCACTGACTGGCTCAACCTCACGCAAGTTCGCTTCTCTCATACACGCTACATCGCTACGCATCGGAAGCATCTGAGAACTTTTATCTAAGCCCCACGATGGCTCCTAAACATGCTGCTTCTTCTAAGCCTTCTGCTTCTTATTTTCATAGGTTAGTGGTTCTGTGTAAGAACTGTGTTTGTAATTAAATGTACAATAATAATAATACGATATCTGTAACATCTAATATGTCTTTTATTTTGTCTAATATATTGGGTAATATGAGTGTAATGGTGACTAAAGGGTGGTGTTTTATGTCTAGAGGGCTCTAATAATGTTAAAAACTGTATTTAGAAGGTCGTAAACAGGTTTTCTATGCCCTAACTATAAAAATATTCAATTTATAAATAAAGAATCCTACTTCGTGGAAATTCACTTTTCGCGGTAGAGTCTGAAACGGATGAAACGCGATAACCGAGGGACGATTGTACTCACATTGCCTCACACAATTGTGTGCACTTCGTTTAGTGGGATTTTCCACATATCACACATGGTCGATACCTGATCAGCCTAATAGGATCAGTGCCGATACTGATCGTGAATATCGGACCGGTGCACTGCTACTTTTAAAGGGGGATGTGGTCGGCTGGGGGTGCAGAGGATGGCATGGACAGGCAGGCATGCTGACAGAGCCCCACTTGTGAAGCCAAGATTGCTTATCATACACACACACGCCCCCAGGCCCCAGGATGCAAATGAACTTCCACAAAGAAGAGAACCATGTATGCACACAGCAACATTTGCATAGCTGCCATTTTTAACAATCTCTGAATCCAAACCGCAAAAACTCACAAATGCAGGGAAAATGTAACGAACAAAATGCTTCGCCTTTTTTGTTTTAAATGAACGAGGTTGCCAAGAAAGCTGTTAGTTTTGTGAGGAAAATAACTGCCCCCACAGAACTGAAAAATGTGTTCACAAAGAACAACAAAACCTGTCTGCATGCACGCGCACACACACACACACTCCAGACTTACTTGTCAGTCCCCAAGCACAGGCACAGACACTCACTGCAGCCGCACACACACACACACACACACACACACACCCTTCATAGCATCGAATAAGGCACAATCCAGCAACTCAAACTCCACACCAAGAAAACTTCAGAATGCCGAACAAGTTCCAGAGCACAAGTGCGAACAGCGGGTAGTGCATGCACAGAGCAGGCACCTGAAAACTCGATTTGCATGCTGCGTTCGTTTCAGAGGCTGGCTGGTCTACTTCTGCTGGCGTGCAGCCAATTTGGTTGGTCACAAAGTCATCTTTGTTCAATTAATTGAAATAAAGGTAAACGATCCAGCAAAGGTTGGGAAGAATTAGCATCGTCCCACTTGAGAAATCAGAAGTGCATGCTGGGAGGACGCAGAGTGACTATTGACCAGGATTTGAATTAAAGGGTGGAGGCCGCAGTGGGTATCACTGCAGCCCCACGCCTGCAGGGCTGGGGCTTTGATGCCCACCTGAACTCCACGCATGAAGGTTACATATTCTCCCTGTGTTAACTGCAGCTTCCACCCACAATGCAAAAACACGCAGCAAGATGAACTGGCATCTCGAAATCACCCTTTGGCCCCCAAGCACACGTCCCGTGACGGACTGGCATCCCGTCCAGGGCATCCCCAGCCATGTGGCCTGCACGCCCTGGGACAGGCTCCAGGCTCACCACAATGGCTACTGGATACGCCATTATGGAAAAGAGATTAAAAGAAACATAAGACTAAAAATGCCGGAGTCTACATGGAGTAAAACGTTTCACATTAACAGATGGAAAACAGCGGAACAATTATCTCTGAATAACCTATCCTCCACCCCCGGAATGCCAGGCTGAAAGGCCCAGAAAGAGAGCGTGGTTTATTCCGAACCGCGGCCCCAGCGGCCCACAGGAAGGCCAAGCTGCCGGCGCTCCTCAAACGCATCATTGGCCAATGGTGTTCCTCTACCAGGGCTCGGCGTGCACTTTCGAATGTCTCTCCCAAAACAGGAAGCATCAGAGATGACATCATCCATTTTCCACACGTGATGTCATGGCTCCGCACGATTTCCAAGCAGCTTACATTTCACGGGGAGCGGCCCCACTGATTCTGATACCGCCGATCACGACCATAAATCATCACCCAATACACAACAAGCAGCTGGTTTTTTTAATTGTGCTCTTCAAAAAAAACTTTTGTATTTCTTGCCAGAAGGCATGGGCATGTGAATGAGATTGCCCCCCCCCATAAATGTCCCACTCTGTCCATAGCGGGCTATCCAGAAACTTATGGAATGAATGAGTCATCGGGAGAGTGGTCCTCATCAAAACCAAGGGCTTTGTTTTGGCCAGGACACTCCCGGCGCCTGCAAAAACTGTATCAGAGGATCTGCGCTCTGTGCATGTGTTTGTGTGGGGGCGGGGGGGCTTCAGGGCGAGGCTGGCTCTCCATATGCAGAGAGGAAGGCATAGGACTCGCCACTGGCAGACCCGGCCTACAGCCGGCCCCAAAGCCAACTTCTGCAGATCCGCAGATCTCTGGGCTCCGGTACCAGAGAGCAGGTGGGCTCGATGCAGGTTATTTCTGGTGCCCATAAAAGCACCACAGCCACCCCCCCCCCCTACCACCACCACCCCCCAGACATTCCCACAGAATTTCCGGGCCTGAATCACTTTATCAGCACATAATTTCCCCAACGCCAGTTTCCAGCATTAGGAAACCTTCTCGCATTCCTTTGGCCAACTGGTTCTGGGGTTTTATTTTTGTTTTGGTCAGGGAGATGGTGAAAACACAGATCATCCAGAAGCACTGATGGCGAAAGAGCTGGACGTCTAGAGGCTACATTCCTCGCCCGGCTTTCCGCGGGGCTTCCCTGGACAGGCCGCAGGGGAGATGTCGGGGATCTTTGTCTTCTCCAGGCCTGGAACCACCAGAGCTCCCGGTGGTAATCAGCACAGAAGCGCAGGCAGTGGCAACCCAGCACTGAGTCAGGTCCCAGGAGGCCAGGGGACAGGGGGAGACAGGAAATCGCGATGGCTGGTATCCCAAAAGTCTGCTCCGACCTCCCCCTGGTGCCCTTCCTGGCCTCAGGTGAGGAGGAAACCTGATCAGGATTCATTGCACAATTACATGGGGGGTAACATTGCCCGAGCCAGGCTTCTCAAGGAGTCCAACTCAAGAAGCTACAAGTCAGCTGCTCCACATCCAGCTTGGTTTAAATTGTCCAATAACTCAGAACCGTCGCCCAGATTTTGAATCTGAGCTTCCTCCTCTGACGGACAAACCCAGAGCAGCATTAAAAGCTGTTATCATGCTGATATCTGTTCCGCTGCTTTGCGTGCCGTCAGACATGCAAAGGCTCAAACAGGCCTGCCTGTCAGGTGACCTGGCTTCATACAAAGTGATCACCTGGACAGGAGCGGAGCTCGTCTGGAAACGAGGCCCTCGGAAGGTTAGGCTGGCTTTGAGAGCAACGTTCCTAGGCAACGCCGCTCACAGAATGTTTTTTCGGCAGTATCCCACTGACATTAGGCAACAAATTAAAAATAAAAAAAACTCAAACTTTGATGGGCAGTGGGCAAATTTTCAATTTCATCCTCAAATCTGGATGAGTTGCACTTCGTCTCACCTGGCTGGCGACTGCCTGGCGACATTAGTCAAAAAGTTGTCCTGTATATCACCGGCTCCCTTATGAGAGTTACACCAGCGGTATGAACACCCCAGGCACCTGCTGGCCTGGGGAATGGGTCAGGTCCTGCCGAGGGCAACCCCCACACGGCAGCAACGGAACCCCAGGGTGGGGACAGGTAGCACCCCGGGGCACTGCACCACCCTGGCAGAGGAATGAATTATCCTCCATCCTGCCCTTATTTATAGCCCATCGCTCGAGAGCATTACAAGTCAGTACTGGTGCCGGGCCGACGAGCCGGCTGCAGGCCTCGGCACCCCTCCCACCACGGCTCAGAGCGGGAGGGCGGGTGGGTATCACTAAACAAACACCGGCAGACTCCCGACGCCTCGGTGCCCGAAGTCTGCTGGAGTGGCTTCTGCCGAAACGGGACCCAGTTTGGACCAGTTTGGACAAACCACAGCAGATGCACACCAGCTTTCAAAGATGGCAGCTTAACATGGAGTTAACCGGAGTCACCATGCTCTATAGCGGGGTTTCCCGAGCCGGACCTCGGGGGAGCTACGGGCAGCGCATGTTTCTGCTCCCTTCCACAGTGTATGGGGGGGAGGGGCAAAAACCTGGGCCATCTCTGGGCCTGCAAGGACCGGACTGGGAAACACTACATGGGACTGGCTCCTTCCCTAGCCAAAAAAAAAAAAAAAAAAACAGACCGATCACCCACCTTTCGCCCCCCCCCCACTCACCCCCACAGAGGCACTCCCTGCATTTTTCCACTCTAACACCCCCCCACCCCGGAAAAACGGCTGGAGGCCGGCCTGCGTTTTGCTTAATGGACGCCCGCACCCACGCAGACATTCCGCGCAGACGTGCGAAATTCGCAGCCTTTTAAAAAGAACAGTCTGAAGGAGGCGGGGGGGGGGGCACTGTTTTGTTCATAACATGTGTTCTGCGACTTCCGGCCCCTGCCTTATCAGGAGGTTCCTCATCTACAGGGGCCCACTACTGTTCTCACTTCCCGTTGCTGACCCCGCCTCTCAGGAACCAACACGGGGGGCGGGGCGTGCCAGCCAGCATTGAGACACGCACCGTCAGCTGTGCGTCACACCAACCTGCCCAGCACGCACTGGGTCGGCCAGTCAGGCGCTCGATGCCAGAGAAAACACACCGTAAACAACATGACCAATCTGCTGAAGCGTCAAGTGACAGGACAACAGGGGGAAAAAATAAATAAATCAAAACAGAGAAACGTGTGATGGGACTCCCGGTTAATGGGGTCAGCACGCCGCCGTCCCCGTGGCTCAGGGTTTATATACCTGCGGGCTGTAAAACCACGGTGCTCAAACACAGCGCGAAAGGCACAGATGGACTTGTAACACCTCCATTCGATACCGTGGAGCTCAGAGCATACAAGCTTAACACAGTCCATGGGACACGCAACACTGGAAAAGGATCCTCTGGCCTCCAAATGTAGAACAGCACGGCTTACAAGGAGCCCTGAAAGGCCGTCGTCCAGGACTCACGTCCACCTGTTTAATCACTAACTCGCTACACTTCTACTACAGCTGGGGGGGTTTTCTAAGGAAACGTGGGTTATGCCAGGACTCCATCCTGGGACTCAAACCAGGAACTGATATGCTAGTTGCTCAGTTCTGCCAGAACAGGCCGCTCCTCTGAAGGGCTCAGAAATGGCCCAGGCCATTAAAGCAGAAGGATGCTGGGAAATTGGGGGGTGGGGGGGGGGACTTCAAAGCTTCCCTGAAGATCAGATGCTCTGAATTTAGGGGGTTGCGGCCTCCCAGCAGGGGGTGCGGCCCGTTCGATCCTCAGCACAGCACCACAGCTAATAAAGCACGAGCAAAGGCGCAGATGGGACGTGGCTACCGTCAACCCCAGGCAGTGAAGGTAACCCGAATCCCACCCAGAAACCCCCATCTGAAAGGGGGAAGTCAGTTCCTTCCAGCCACTGGCCAGACGGCTGCAGCCATTAACGACGAATAAACGTGTCACCGGTTTGCTGCAGGTTCGAGGCCCAGGAGAAGCCCTTGCCGTTAAGCTGCTGAATAAAATACCTAGCCTCGTAAAACTAAATAAAAATAACACAGCACCCCGCCACGGCTCCACAGACGCCCAGGATGCGCTGCATCTTAGCCACAGGAGCTTGTCAAAGCCAGAGGGATCCGGATTCCCACTGCCAAGATCATATCTGCCAGGCCCAATCCGGGCCACAAGACAGCCACGCTGGTGGGGAGGTCTAGCCCAGTTTAACCTGCCCAAGAATCTCCAAAAAAAACGGAGGAATGTTAAAACCTATTCCAGAGCTGAAGTGTCAGCCTCCAGTTCAGTGTTGCTAGATGACATGGCAACTACACAGATGGAATCGGTGGCTCGTTTGGCCCAGGGCTCCAGTGACAGGATGCTTGGGGCCCCGCACTTAAATTTTACTGCCGAGGAGTGGCGTGGCCCCCGCCGAGAGATCAGGCAGAGCGGCACGGCGCTCTGGGACGCCCATGAGCATGGCCTGCGAAGCCGGGGCTGATGGAGGAGAGGAGGGCCATCAAAGCAGAAAGGGGAGGACAGGATACGGCGAGCAGGGGGGGCAAGAACAGGAAGCAGAACTAGCAGGGGCCAGGAGACGGCTCACACACATGGCCAGCCCGGTCCCCACAGAAACATAAAGCCTGGCTGTCACCCTTCATGACCCCTCGACCCCTTGCCCTATCAAACTGAGCATCTGCACGCCACTTAAACGAGAGGGAGGGAGTGTATTAACCAGGGAGAGGCAGAGATGAAGGTCAGAAACGAGGAACGGGACCTTGGCGCGGGACTCGGCTCCTGCGCTCTCCGGGGGTGCTGACGCGCGAGGAGGAGAACGGCATTGAGACCCAGCAATGTCATCCGGCTGCTATTCCTGTTCACCTCTCCGCAGAAATCTCTGCCTAAACGACAACCCCACCCCCCACCACCACCACCCCGGAGCTGAGCGACACCTGCAACAGCAGCCAGGTCCCTGGTCCAATTAGCATTTGGGGGGGGGGATCATTACCAAACGTCCCCGTGCCCCTGGGTTCGCCGCAAAAAGTCCTGGAATGATGCCAACGCATGTGCTTGGATGGATGCGACGTCGCCAGTGCTTGCTCACCCTTGAACGCTGCGCGGTCCCGACCCGGGGTCGCAGGGCCACGGCTTCGCCCCGCGCGGTTCTGACCCGCCGATCAAGCGAGGGATTCACAGAGCTCGCGACTGGAGACGCTGACCTGACAGAGACACTGGCTGGGCTTTGAATGGGTCATGAAGATGGGGGAGCTGGCTTCACAAACAACTGCTGGAAGACAATACAATTAAAGTTTATTCTGATAACTCAATAATAGTGCTGTACTGGGCAGACACAAACATCTTTCTTTGCACAGAGGTATCGCTCACGGCAGCACGCATGACCAGATCGTGACTGAGGCATGGAGTGAATTTCAGGGAGAGTAAGGTGACCAACAACCCAGATCTGCCCAATCCGGCACGTTGCAAAGGGAGGCAGCGTTGCATTTGAAGTTTCAATGTGATATTTTAAACCTGCACCCGTGACAGCACTTTAGCCCAGTTTAGGCTTATGAAAAATTGTAACCACCCCTGGGCGTACTACTACGCTCAGCGACAATAGAAATTACATTGATAATAACAATAATAGTGCTGGTCTAAGAACGCAGAGACTGAATTCATCCCCACCCTGCTGTTAAACATAACCAGAGTAAGGGGAAGGAGAACACTGAAATATGGCAGCTTACCATACATTTTTAAGTAAATCCTTTGCCGCAAAATGTTAGTTTTGACTCCGAGAGGGGCAGTGGGGCTGGGGACACAGATGAGTCCCACGCTATTCATGTCAGCTTTATCTCCCATGAGCGAATCGACAAAAACGACATCATGTTTCTTTTCTCGACAGAGCCAAAACCCCCCTTCGGTCTCAAAGCTCACACCTTCAGGTCTAAAAAAAACAGGCTGTTGTCATGGGCGGGCAAGTAACCGAGTGGCAAACCGCACAGTCTCATTTCGGGATCATCGCTGCACACGCGGCAGGGCAAGAAGCCCTACTTCCGGCACACCGGTGACGCACTGCGAGAGGCTTCTCTCCGGGGAGAGGCGACGCGAGCGCGTCCAACAGGGTGTCCACATCTCCCTGCCTCCATGTGAACGGGAGCCCGCCCTGCACCCATTAACCCAACGGGGGAGGGGGGGGATGTTAAGACAAAGGACAACCGGAGACTGACAAAAAGCACGGAGGATGCGATTCCACGAATCTGGGTCAAATCTTGATGAACAAAAGGGTCTATTTCAGGAAAATTAAAAGATACTGATAACTAGCGCGGCCTCACGTTTCAAATTTAACAAGCTCCGTCACACTGATCTCTAGCAAATGAACCGAAATCACCCCTCTTAAATGCTACATGTTTTTTTTTTTTTTTTTTTTTACAAATCTTCAGCATTGGAAAGAAAACGTAAACAGGCACCCGAGAACATCACATTTTACAGGATAATATCAAAAAGCTCCCACGATGACTGGCCAATGGCAGGTTTTAAAAAATAAGTAATCTCCACTTTTAAAAAGGAGAAATTTTACTCCAAGAAAACTTTAGAATATCGGAATAATGACTACAGAGCATAGAATTTTAAAGCAAGCATTACTAAGGTCTTGTTTACCAGTGAAAGTGTTTACAATAAGGATTTGCAAATAACAGCACAAGGTGAGCTGTATTACACCATTACACAATCTTTCTGGACTGAGTGCATGGATATAGGGTTACCACACACCTGAGTCCTTGAACAGTACACTCAAACCACAAGATCGGCGCACCCAGGTCAAGAGCAGTTTCTGTGTGCAAACCAACCCTGTCCTTTCTGTAACCTACATATGAAGGCTGCAGCTCTGTCACCCTTCTTCCACAAACTTTTATAACTCATTTGTTCTGAAGGATACATTAAGAATAACTAATACCACTTCCTAATTACTAATCAGACTAATTAAATCACATACAGTCACCCATCCGGAAAGGATAAAAACAAATGTTAATAGCTAAACCACCAAAGCACACAACAGCAGTATTTCCTGTTACATTTAAACATAATATAGCTCAATATAGGCCTTCGTGGTTTGCAGATATTGAAGATCATGCCTTAAAGTATATGTATGTATATGGCCAATGATCCAAATCGGTGCCGTTTGTGAAACCTTAAGGGTGCAGAAACATGCGATTACGCGGCCTTTATGACGGTGAGTTATAAAACACCTAGCTGAGGTTTGCCGATCTGATCAGCGGTGGCAGTAAAGGCTCCATCAGTGAAGCAGTCAGCATGGCGGAAGCCAGAACGCATCCCCCCCCCCCCCCCCCCCCCCGTGTCAGATACCCTCAGCTGCACACCTATGCCACATTGTCATGGTTCTGCAAGGAAATTACACCGTGAATGGCGAGATATCACACACCGACAGAGCTGGACGACCCCCGGCACTGTGATCCCACTGCCAACCGTCCCGCACAGATCAGAAAGGCAATCTAATGCGCCGCGGCTTTATCCTCTATGAATGCATATATGCAATACCAAAGAGCACGCATAACCTCCTTAATGACCTCCCGTCAATACGCCCCGCGGTGGGTCTGCGGCGGAACTGCCCGTCCACGGCGCCGATCAAAGTTATATACATCGGCAGCAGTAATCAATCTGGCATGTGCATGGGCCAGGCAGCTGTCACAGCACCGGTAATGCGTGCGGGTGAACCGGGGGGGGGGGATACGTGCGTGTAAAATCGCGGTAAGGATTCCGACGGATCGCTCCACACGTCTCACCTTATTCGGCTTAAAGGCGTGTAGCATGTGCTCGTTTTAAAATCAATGCCTGTGCTATGTGAGCACGCCGCTCCGCAATCCCTAGGCACGCACAGGTTCGAAGGCTCAAGCTGGAAGTCTGCTGTAGCGGCTGGTATTAAACTTCCAAGGTGCCTCAGCGCCCGTGTCATCGCTACGTCCGTGACACGCCGCGTTTGAGCAAGGGTCTGGTGTGTGCGTGCAGTCAGGACGGGAACCATCGGCACCCGGCACGCCGCCCCGCCGGCCCGGCTCACCTTCCGAGAGCTCCAGCTCCAGCTCGGCCAGCTTCTCCCGCACCTCCACGGGCAGGGTCAGCGCCGTGGCGGGTGTCGCCTCCAGCATCATCATTAGTAATCCAGTGGAATTCCGCTCTGCCATGGTGCTCCGGCCGGGGGGGGGGGGTCGCCGCGAACGCCGATCTGCTTCGGTCCGGGGCTGCACTGCTGGCACGGGACCCGACGCGCCTCGTTCGGCTGGCTGGCTGGCGAGCGATGTGCTGGCGGCGGCGGCTTATTGCATGCAGATGCAGGGAAAGGGTTTCGCAGTCCTCGCCTTACGCTCGCTCTCCGACTCGGGCAGTGAAGCGCAAACGTCCCCGCCTCGGACCTCCACTTTAGACACGAGCTCTCCGGGCCGACGCGTCCCGATGCGCTGCTCTCGCGCGCCCTTCCTCCCGTTCCACCCCTCGGTCAAAAAAATAAATAAATAAAAATAAAACTCATTCAACTCAGGGCGCCGTGCCGAAGCCCTACAGTGCCGCCATTGCAGCGCTACCGACCGACGCGCGGCACCGAGGACAGCGCGCGTGCACGTCCGAGCGGGGGGGGGGGGGGCGGGCCCGATGGGGCCGGGGAAGCGCGTGAACTTTAAATGCGAGCAAGCCGAGGGCAATATCGCAAAAGAACAAAGGGGTCTATTAAAAATGCCAGTTGAGTTCCAGATTTGTGCACACTCTGCGTCCTGCAGGTTATCGCGGATTGTCCTGGCCACACGTGCTTGGCTCGGTTCTGACGTGATTACACACGTGAGGCTCTCCATTCGCATGTACCCTCTGAGAAACACCGAATGAACTGAAAAAAGGGAGCGACGTTTGCCAAGTGTGCGCAGAGTTCAACAAAGTGCACCTAACCAACAGAGTCAGATTAATTGAATAGTAAATGCAGAATAAATAATCGCTAAAGCATTTAATTCACCCCAAAACATTAATGATGTATCAGAAAGTTTACAAAGAGCACTATACTGGCAGTTTTACTTCTTTGTATATATATATATATATATATATATATATATATTAGAGTTGTGAAAATCGTTCAAGACACTAAGCTTGTTGCTGCTTTTTTTCCCGGAAAAACGAAACCGAAGGTGCGAGTGTGTAACCTGTTAAAAGGCGCGCTGTCAATATCCGGCGCTGCTGTAACGAGATAGAAAGACGCAGGGAGAATTTCGAGGCGCGTGAAGCCGCACGATGACAAGTCCAAGAGCGCCATCTGGCCGCCGAAGGCGAAACCACCGTGCTGCCGGTCGGCTCAGTTCAGTGCCTTTGGTTTTAAACGTTTCAGCATTTGTATGAACGGCAATTAATACCCAGAATAAAACAGGCTTTAATTTTGCTATATATCATACCCCTTTATACGTAAGTTTCATATTCAGTGCCTTAAAATATTAAGCTACAATATTGAGATGCGCAATGGTCCCGGTCGCAAATATGAACGCAAGTCGACGCAAGACTGTACATCATGACAGTGAAAACACGTTTTTAGTATTTTATTTGCATTTTCATTAAAAGTAAAACAATGACACCTCCCACTTATATATGTATGCAGACCCTTTATTATTGCAGTTTGCTTTGCAAACATCTCTCTGGTGTCTCCAGAACTTGACTGTAGTTCACCTTGTGGTAAATTCACTTGACTGGACATGATTTATAATAGCACACACCTGTCTTAATAAGGTCCCTTGGTCCAAGGTTCATTGTTGAGTACAAACTAAGCCGTGAAGCAGGAACTGTCTGCACCACATTGAGATGTATTGATCTGGACAGAAAAATCATTTTCAATATTCCCACGAGCATGGTAACCTCCATCACTGTTGAAGGAAAGAATTTTGGAAGTAAGACTGGAGTTGATCAAATTAGGTAATGGTGAGAAAGTCTGTGGGAATGGAGGTGAACAAGAACCCATTTGACACTCTAATGCTCTAATGGGTGCAGGTTTTTGGGATGACCTCTCAATCAGCCAATAATAAAGCATTGGTTCTCAGCTCCGGTCCTGGGGACCCACTCTTATTGGCTGATTGAAAGGTCATCTCAAAAGCCCCTACCCACACCAGCCCTCCATGGATCAGGTTCCCCAGCCCTGCTCTAATGGAACATCAGAGCTCCCTTGTAAAGATGGGAAACCCTGTCGGAAGGACAAACACATAGGCAGCATTCCATTAAACAGGTCTCCTTCTTAGTTTCTATGTTTGTGGCTAATGGAAGCCACTACTGAGTATGTGCAGTGGACCAAATATCACTAAAGGACTCCTAGATTGTTTGGTCTGATGAGGTGAAACTCCATGTGATGAGAGCCGGGTACCACCTGTAACCTGGCTAATACGTTATTACAATGAAGCATGGTGGAGGCAGCACCATGCGGATGGGATGCGGGATAGATTTGGGACTGAGGGGGTAATGAAAATAAATAGGTCACTGAGCAAAACCTTATGCACAGTGAACACAACCTTGGGCTCAGCTATAGTTTCACCTTGCAGCGTGACAACAATCGAAAGCAGGCAGCCAGGTCCATGCTGGATTGGCTTCAGAACAAGCCTCTGAATGTCCTTCAGTGGCCCATCCAAAGCCAACGGAGCTTCAGTGGGTCCGTAATGACAAATGGGACAAACTGCCTGAATCCAGGCGTGCAAAGCTAATATAAGACTTATAAAAGCACTTGGAGGTGTATTCCTTTCCATACGTGGTCATGTAAAGCATGAATAATGTTTCTGGATACTTACATAACGGGAGAGTCATACAATTAGGCTTTCCAGCTAATTATACATTTGGGAAATGTACATGGACTGAAATGGACCTTCCATAAACTTATCCAGTAGGGGGCCGCAGAGAGAGCCCAGCGCCCATAACGGGAAGAACAAGGCATGAGACAGGGATGGAAACACAGCAGAGGGGATGCCAGTCTGTCACAGCCCACACACACATACAGACACTCACATGCACGTACATACGGCAAGCAATTCAGAAATTTGTAGGTGAATTTGTAACTTTATTTCACACATACATATTTAACCTTAGTGTTGGGGAGTAACGGAATACTTGTAACGGTGTTACGTATTTAGAATACAAAATGAGTACCTGTATTCCGATAGCTACAATTTGAATAGATGGAAATTAGAATACAGTTACATTGTTGAAATCAATGGAATACATTTACCTATTTCACATGGTTATTCACTCTCCAATTAAATTATAGCCATTTGCCGCATTTCTCAGAAGTCCGAGAAACAAAACACGCAGCTAGTAGCCGAGGTGCGGTTATGCTAGCTGGCTGCTCACTCGCAGTGATGACACAGCGGGTGTGCGTTTCCCAAAAGCTTCCATTAGCAACTTACATAGCTGGATTCATTCAGTTGCATGGGTCCAACTTAGGGTTGCCATATTTCAGGCAGAAAAATAAAAAACGCCTACCATAGTGGGGACACAACCACTATGATAAATCAGAACTTAAACCATGGTCTCAAGAAAGTATTATGATTCATACTTAATATTTGAAGTACGTTATTATCAACTGACATAAAATAAACTGACTAAAAACTTTTAAGTTATAAACTCCAGTTGGTAATATAATTAGCGCTGACATACGAAATCAGTCGCTTCATATCAACACTTAAGGTGCATAACACTTAAATAAAATTAATCTTCAAGATGTACATTGTTAACTCAGCCATAACCTATTAATTTTAAATAAGACAAATTAATCTAATCAATCCAACCGCGTTGGACAGTCTTCTGATTGCAGAGAACATAGAACTACTTCTTGACTCTTGCGCCGACAGTTTTATGTACAAGGACAACACCTTTGCCCCTCCCTGTCACCTTTCTCAAGCACTGTAGGTGCAGGCGTACATTCGATCGTGTTCGCCTGTATGTGCCATCATGATTGATTAAGGACTAAGAAAGAGAAATTAATAAGGAATTTTACTAAAGGAATTGGTTAAGGGTTAAGAATAAGAAAAATTGCATTCATTTTACTTGAGCAATTGCTTCGCGGCTGTGTCCGACGTAGTCTGAATGGCTTGGCGGTCTAAGGCGCTGTGTTTCGCAGGCAATCTCCCCCGGTCGCAGTGGGTTCGAATCCCACCTCTGACCCTCACCTCTCAAAGGCACTCTTCTGAAGCAGCGGACATTCACGCCGGCGTGGCACCCAAAGCATCATTTCCCAAAGATTACTTGCTACGACGTCCGCAATCCCGACTCAATTGTAACTTTTCCCAAAAAGCTTTTTTGATTGGGTCCTTGTCACATGACAGGGACAGTCTTCTCACTGCAGAAAACGTGAAACTATTTCTTGCATGGACTGTTTTACGCACAAGCACGTTTATGAATTTTGGATTTTCAATATTTACTTTCGGGACGTGCTATTGATATTGTCAGTCTACAACAGGAGATCAATGAATATGAAGACCAACCTGACCTGTGATGGAGCGATTGTGCGCTGAGTAGGCACGTGCGAATCACTGTGGGGAGTCCGGTCAGAACTCTGGTATAACTGCAACTTTTAGTCTTTATTACGTGGAATTGGGGTATGTGTGTGTGTGTGTGGTCTGTAAACAAATAAACAAAGCAAGACTTAACATTATAAATACAAATTACAGATTACACTGCAAAGCAATCTGGCTTGTCTTCAAATTATAAACTTAAATATGTACCCAGGATCGCTACTTTAACTAATTGTACTATCATGCACTGCTTACTGAGTACATACAGTTAACACGGCTAAGTCTGCACTTTACATAGGGCACATAAATGGTAGCATGCGTGTGCTAAGAACAAGGAAAGTCAAATGAATAAACATTACACACAACGCTCCAATGCCGTAAACAAACCTAAATTGGTATATACATATATCCAACATAAAGACATTAAACTGAGGCATGTAACTTAATTATACAATAGTAAACGCGGTCTTACGATTAGCGTCTCTACCGTACAAACGTAACCTTCTTCACAAAGAAAGAAAGAAAACTTACGGTTCTCATGGACGCACACATCCGCAATAATAAATGCAAGGTTATAAATGAAATACTACACTTTACTAAACTGCACTTATTACGGGCTTAAACTGGTCGCAGAACTAAAACGAGCCAGGCCAAAAACTTCCGTGCCATTCGCAAAAAACGTCCCTCTTTCAACCGTGACGCGGGACTCACACGCTCTGCTGGGCGGTAAACAAAGTCTCAGCTCCAACAGATTTAAAGACACAGACGGCCTTTTTAACAACCGGACTTGGGAAACGAAGTTAAATGCGGAATACATTACACAGGATCACTAATACAGAACAAGAAACAGCTGGCGAAGAGGATTTCACACGAGGTTAACGAGGGGGCGTGGCACACAGGAGGATCGGACGGGCTGGACGTGACACAGTGTTGTTGATTTTATTAAAAAGTTGTGATTTTATAAGTATATGATCTTACATTAAAACGAGGCCTGAGGTCTGACCATGTGGTGGCTGTTATATTATTTTTATTAGACTGATCAATTATAATGATATTAATTCATGTATTGAAAGGAGTTTGACAGTAGTAAGTCTTTAGTACTGCTATAAGGTAAATACTGCCAGGTTACAAAATTTAAAAATGGTTAACGGATGAGAATATTCATTCATAATTTAGAAAAGTAATCAAAAAGTAATTAAATGTAATTAGTTACCTTACTTTAATATAGTAATTACAATTTAAAATGTAATTATTGTTTTCTCTCCCTCCACACTTAAGGTGTGCATCACACACACTGAGCTTAATTTTTCATGATGTCGAGAAATGGCTTCAAGCAAATGAGTCAAAATTCATCTACAGAAGTGCAACTTCAAAGTGTTCTACAATGTGGACAAAAACAAACAGTTCTTGTGTTGCTTCAGAGTTACTAGATAATTTTTTCAAGAAAAAAACTCATAGTGCCTATTTCAATAACATGGAATTCATTTCACGATGCCCTGTCCAGGATCCCTGACATTCTCCTTGCTGAATCAAATACTGTCAGCCCTCAGTTTGGAATAAAATGCTTCACTGATCGGGAGTATCTGTTCCTAAAGGAGTATTGTATCGTGTTGAAGCCACTCACTGTTGCGTTAGACATATTGCAAGGAGAAGAGAACTGCTATTTTGGAATCCTTCTTCCAACTCTGGAGATTCTAATGTCCAGGACGCTGGCACTGCGGGACGAGCTTAAGCTGACAGCATTTCTCTCTGATATCACTGTTAAGGTAATCTAATATAAATATATATATTTATATTATACATATATAATACAAATTGTTAAATTTTGGCCTTACCCTAAAATACATTTTTGTTTTATTTATCATGCTCTTATGTGAAGTGTCTGAAGAACTTTCTGATGTTTTTTTGTCTCATAGGCGATCAAGGTGCGCTTTTGATGGACAATAAAGGAGCTGTCCTGGCTGCAGTCACAATTTAAGTTATGCTGGATCACAGAAGAAGATAAAAAAGACATGGTTAGGGCAATGCTTACTACAGAGTGCTGTGGGTTGTCTCTTGAAGACCAACAACATGAGGGTCATCATCGAGTGCAAGCTCGAATATCGGCAGAGCTTCTTTGCAGCTTATGTCAATTTTCATAAAGCGTTCGTCTCGATTGACCGAGTTGCCCTGTGGGACATCCTGAGACTTCCGGCCTGTACACTGATACAGTGAGTGCTGTGCAGAATGGAGGGAGAACGTCTGCGTTCTTTCCAGTTGATTCGGGGGTTCATCTGGGGTGGGTTCTTGCTCCTACTCTGTTCAATGCTTACATGGACTGGGTGTTGGCTAGGGTTGTGGGGTCCAGTAGCTTCCGGGCTTAGGTTGGTGAGGAAAGATTTACTGATCTTGACTTTGCCAATGATGCTGTGATCTTCATGGACTCAATGGTGGCTCTGATCGGGGCTCTTGAGAGACTGAGTGCGGGTCTGAGTGTCTGGGCTTGTGAGTGTCGTGGTTAAAAACTAAGATCCAGGCCAGTAATGACCTCTTAGGCACAGCCATCAGCAGTTTATCTGTCTGCCGGGAGAGTGTCGACCATGTCAAGAGGTTCACTTACCTCGGCAGTGACATTCATGTCTTTGGTGACTTTTCAGTCAGTAGATGGATTGGGAGAGCATGGGGGGTCATGAGATCGCTGTATTGGGGTGTGTGGTGCTCCCGATATCTTTGCAAGAAGATGAAGGTCCAAGTCTTTAGTGTCCTGGTGCCCCTTGCTCTTTGGCTGCAAGACATATCCAGTGACCTAAGACAAAGACTGGACTTCTTTGGTACTGTGTCTCATCGGAGAATCCTTGGGTATCACTGGCTGGACTGTACTGAATAATTGGTTGCCCAGGGAGTCCCAAATGAGGCACATTGTGAGTGCCAGTTATGGCACTATGGCCATGTGCCGCAACTCCCTGAGGATGACTCAGCTCGCAGGATCCTCCTTGCTGAGAATCCAAGAGACTGGACCAGGCCAAGGGGATACCCACGTAACAACTGGCTGTGGCTGATGGATGGCCAATTCCAAAGGGTGGGGCTGGACTGCATGTCTGTCTGGGGGGGTTGCAAACTGGGATCCCGAGATGTTTTGTCATGTGGTGGATGTGGCAACACGCTGCACCAGTGCATGCTCCCCAATCTGACCTGACCTGACCTGAAAACCAGCATTAAGGAGCAATACTTACTATTTTGGAGTGTGAATCAGATAACTAATATTGGCACTGGATTAGATACAATATTATCATATGTGTATTATTAACACAATATCGATAATTTATTTATTAAATAATATGATTGTTGTAAATATCGGTATATCATGACATTGCTAACTGAGAGCATCCTGACTGGATGCATCATAGTGTGATTAGGTAACTGAAACATTCTGGACCTCAAAAAAATGCAAAGGACTGTCCAGATAGCTTCAAAGTTCATCAGCACAGATCTTCCATAGCTCCAACTCATCTGACTCACTCCTGCCCTCTGGAAAGTGCTATTAGTGAATCATCCATGCCATCTGACTGCTAACCGGTGACTGACTTATGACTCAGTCCAGGGTTCAGACTACTGAAGATGTGAAGACGTTTTGAAGGATGCAGTACGTATTGGAGTGTGTGTGTGTGTGTGTGCACGCGCGCAAGTAAGCAGGTACAATAAAGAAGCCAAGAGACAGCAAGGTATGTAAACCAAATGGAAGAGTTTATTGACTGGAGAATTACATTGTGTAAGGGTCTGCATTGAGAAGGACCCAAGTCAAAACACCAAAACTAACTGATGAAAGGAAACTTGTTTCTAACTGAACCTACCAAAAAGTTGGCAGACAATCGCAACAACTGGTGAAAATGTACATAAATATATACAATCAAGTGACTAAAGCCAGAGGATCGTAATCTAATGAACAGCCAAAAAGATGAATCCTGAATTACAGAAAAACAGTGATGTATGCAAGAAATGCCAGGATTTTTTAACCGCCAGCCCTTATTTCCGACAGAAAGCTTTTGAACAATATGGAATGAACAGGCTTAGTTGGGGATAGCACATAACTTATAAGGTTTTGGGCATCGTGTGAGTCCCAGTGTGAACTCCAGACTGGGCTGCATCCCTGGGGGTGAAGAGAAGGTGAAGCGCTGGAGAAGGGAGGTGAAAAACAGGAAGAGCTCCATCCGAGCCAGCTGCTCCCCCAGGCACACTCTCTTGCCTACAAAAAAAATATACAAATAGCTTTAAAATATCTGTAAAATGACATATTTATACATTTACTGTGATCTCATTACATTCACATTGAGAAGAAGATTTAACAATAAAAAGAAGCATTTCTAAAGTAGAAATCCTCAGATCTAAAGGAAATTTTACCAGCTGAAAAGGGCAGGAAGGCATCTCTCCTCCTGAACTTCCCGTCTGCATCCAGAAAATGTCCAGGATTGAAGGAGAAGGGAGTCTCCCATTCAGTCTCATCAAAGAGCACAGAGTTTAATGTCACCATCAGCATTGTTCCCTAAAACAGAAACAAAGATCCCTAAAGCATTACAAGTATAGCTTCACACATCAAGCTGTCAACTTTCCATAAATGAGTGCAAATTAATTCACGCTGAATTCCATTGCTCACCTTTGGAATTGTATATCCTCTCAGCTTGGTGTCTTTCGTGGTTAAGCGTGCATTCAGTGGTGCGATGTTGCCCATCCTTTGTATCTCGTGGATGACGGCATCAGTGTACGGCATGTTCGGCCTGTCTGCCACGCTGGCCTGACGTGACCGTCCAATCACTCTGTCTATCTCAGCGTGCACCTTCTCTAAAGACAGAGTAGGGTACCCGTAAACAAACTGAGTGAATATTTCCACTGTAAAACATTATAGCCGTTTAGCACTGCTGCAGTGTTTTGGAATGAGACTATTTTTATGGCCACTGTTACAACTGTAACTGTTTCTCATATAAGCAGCTATCATTTACTTTGGTTATAAACCTGGGCTTAAACACCACATTTAATCATAATCAGAAAACTATTATTATATAGCAACTATTATTATATTTCTTTTGACAGCTTATCATAGAGTGTAAATGTGCTTGCTGGACATTTCTCTGAAGTGGTTATAGGACTGTTTTATTTTTCAAAATATGATTAATTGAATAAAACGAACCTTGTATGTCTGGATATTTGGTCATGTACAATAAGCCCCAGTACAAAGTAGCAAATGTAGTCTCAGTTCCAGCCACGAACAGATCGAGGGTGCAGTAACACAAGTTCTCCTCATTAAAGCCGGCATCAATATCATCTTTGCACTGGGACAAAATATAAAACTGGAATTTAAATTTCCATCATTCTTTTCTGTTCTAACTAAACTCTAATGAGCAGAAAGAGAAGGTACTTAATCTATTAAATGTATATAACTGCTTACTCATACCAAACAGTGTTGATCCAAACCAAATCGCAAGGAAATATGTACTAAATGAATACATTACTGTACCATCACCAGTTATAATTAACTGTCCGTTCAAATACCTTTTCCATCTCCGTCAAGAAGCTGTCAATATAGTCTCTAGGCGATGATGGATCCCAGTCTGCCTGATGCTCCTTAATTTTCAGCCGGATAAAAGAGACCAGAGTTTCCCAGTGTGACAGTATTTTTTTGTGGGGACCAGGGATTCTCCGCATCAACCAGGGGAACATATTATACATCTAAAACAAAAAAACAAGTCCTTTAGGTAATGTGCAACAGGGGATTAACTTCTCTGGGGGCCTAATGCTGACTTGGCTAGCCTTAAGACCACAATTTTTTGAAGCCAAAAGAGAAATAAGAGAGAGTTGAAAATTATGCAATATCAACAATCTGCTAATCAGCAACTGCAGATTGGATTAGGGGGAGTGATGCTGTGGGAACATTTTGAAAATTAGACAATTGTGGGGGTTAAATGTTCAGGTTTTGCAGAGCTTGGGCAGGGCCCCTGTTTTGCAGTGGCCCTAGGCTATAGCGTAGGATAGTCTATTACTAATTTGTATTATTTCTTATTAGTATTAATATTATTAATAACTTATTATTATTATTATTTATTATTGTTGTTGTTATTAATAATCAGCCACTGGTAATGGGGTAAGTTTAGTTCAAACAAAAACATATTAAACTTTTATACATCCCTGAACACTGGAGTTGAGAAACAGAGACAAACCTGAGCCCAAATGCTTCCCTCTAAATAGAGAGCTTCATTGGTCAGCTTCAGCAGAGCTTGGAAGTAGCTGTCAATGTAGTCAAAGCGATTCCCAAACACCAGACAGCAGATGATGTTGGAGACGGCATTGTTCACAAAGACCCGAGGGTCAAATGGCTGGCCTAAGGAAAGGATTTTCATCAGGGTATATATCCAGCTCTGTATCAATGGATTTTATTGTATTGCACTTCAGATACTTACTGACATAGCAAGCCATGATCATTTTTAAATAAAAAATGGGAATATTTATATGGATTATGCAAAGGGCTATGTCTTACATATAAATATCGACATGGGATAAACATCCATGTTTGGGTAAGTTTGTACCTTGTTTATTTGCTATGACCTCATTCAGTAATGTGCATTCCACCTGAATGGAGGGCTCAAGACTTTTTTTGCCCAATCCAAAATTCTTCAGGGTTGAGAGAGCAAACCTTCTTTGTTGTTTCCAAAGGTAGCCATTGGAGGCCATCAAACCTGAAAAAACAAATATTTTCTCACTTTGAAGGAGAAACCTGAAGAAGGTTTGCTCATGTAAGCATATATACAATCATAAATGATGGTTCCATGATTCAACACAAATGAAAATATTACACATCTATTGTTGTACAATGTACATTGTGGCAAACCAATGAGAATATCAAATAGCTATACAATAGTGGAAGTAGCTATAACTGGTCATAATCTTGTGGTGTAAAATGGAAATCCAGATAGCTCGGTTACTACGAGGCTACTGATACAGTAAATCAGGTTTTCTAGGATAAACAGCTCTAACACAGCTCAAAGATCATTGCAATGTGTGATTACCATTATCACAAGAAATGCTGGGCTATCTGCATCTTAAACTTTGACCACAGAGGTGAGATTTATACCCCCAACCCTGGAAATGTGAGTAAACAGCACTGTCCACTGAGACCCTGGTAGGAATGATGATTTCATTACACTAGGGTCCCAGAGCCCTCACCATTTGGGCCCTGCGCAACCAGCCATGATCCCATACTAAGAGACTAAACTACTGTATTTTAGTTCAGGAGAAGAAAAGCATGAGATACACAGTCCAAACATTTTTTTACTGATTATTATTTTTTAAAATGACCTCTGCTTTGTCCAATATCTTCAAAAAGAGGCAGCTCTGGACGATCTGCAAAGTTTTCCCCATGTTGAACTAGGGCTTCTTTCACAAGTTTGAAATCGTTCACAACAACAATGTTTCGTCCCAAACGAAGACTGAAAATATCTCCATATTGCTTGGCAAACTGGATAAAAAAACCCCAAAACACAGTTAATGTCAAACATATGATATAGTACTAATAATAATTATAATACTAATAATAATAATTTCGTGGAATAAAAAACATATTTATAGGGGGAACAGATAAATACAGACGTGCATGCAGATGTTATTTGACCTTTTAAAACATAACACTGTGATCCAATTTCTGTTGCTCTCTGTCACAAAATCATGTGACTTTGACCCACCAAAGTAGTTTCTCCTGCTACCATGTGGAGTGTAGCAAGCAATTAATTATGAGTTAAGGGAAACTGCAACCCGGTGTGTAGGTAGATGATCTTGAATGGCTCTCTAGCTGTCGTGGCTAAGAGGAGGAGACTAAATATAGGATTTAACTCTTGTTTCATTGTGCACATAGGTATCATTCATTTAAGCTTTTGTTTCACTAGATTCATACAGCTCTGGACAAAATTAAGAGACCACAGCAAAACATTTAGTTTCTCTCATTTCTCAATTTATAGGTATGTTTATGTTTAAAATATAGATTTTTTTGCAAACTCCAGCCTGGCTCTTCCCTGCTTTTCATTAATGAAGGGCTTCTACTGTGCTTCATGGGACTTCAGACCTGCTTCTAGAAGCCTGTTAATAACTGTCTTAGCTGTGCACTTAACTGTGCACACTTAATGTTTCCCATTGCTGTTGAAGGTCACTTGAGGTCATCCTCCAATTTATGAGGCACTGTGAGATAAGTTGACAGTCATCTCTGGCATTAGAAAGTCACTTCCCTCCACTACTTGGCTAGCTTATGGTTGTTCCCAGTGTCTCCTGCTTCACCTTCTTCTTGTGTACTGCTGTCTTAGAAATTTTCAGCCTGGAAGCAGCCTGCCACTCAGTGTAGCCTTCTGCCAGCAGATCCGGGATTAAACCAGGATTTAAAAATGCAGATATTTTTTTAAATATAGAGTGGTCTCCTAATTTTTTCCAGTGCAGAATATGTTCAACCATGTGTATACATACTGTAAATGTAGCAACAGCAATTATGGTATAATAATCATTACTTATGAAAAAAGGACATATTCTTTTTCAATTTATCATAATCAACTTGTATCCCTTTGAAATGTGTATTCCTCTTTCCACATTTATTGAACATGGAGTACTATATGAACAAAGATATGTGAGCTGGCAAGGTCATAGCAGGAAATTTATGGGCAGAACTGAAGGGCTATATCAGGCACCTTGAAAAGGTAGCAAGATAGATTAGAGCTGAGCTAACAAGGAACAAAGAGATGAGCTAATGAGAAACATCTGGCGAGTTCATGTAGAGATGTCACCCACAGAAAAGGTATAAAAATAGGTATCGATTTGCGAAGGGGGCTCTTCTCCTTTGCATGCAAGGAATTCCTGTTTGAACAGGACTAATTAATGGGAAACCTATCCTACCCTAAGGTGCCTAAGATAATTTCCACAAAAGTGATGATTAATTTATAAACATATCATTCTTTGGAATCGGTTACTTTCAGTGAATCAGTCAACCGGTTTTCAGATCTATAAGAAACAAACTTTTTGTTTATTCATGCATTGCACTGGTCAAAGTCTTTGATTCTAAAAATCTAAAAATATTTGACAAATTAACATATAAAAACACACATTAACCTTTTTAAATTCACTTGCTATTTAGTGGCCCTAGGCATACCATATTTCCATTGTATGTGCGCTGTGTGCATGCCCGGCCACATGATGGCTGTTGCTAACTACTTCAGACTCTGGGCAATCGACAAGTTACTGAGTTGGGCATCTCCGGTTGAAGTGGTTACTAATGAATCCTCATGAGACAATATTCAATTTAATTGAAAATATGATAATGTAAAATGTAATATTTAAGTAGTAAATTTTTTTAACCATATAAAAATCATTGTATATAAAGGGACCGTCAGCACTGAACTTTACTTTAACATCAAAACATGACTTACCTCGGCAAACTGAAGGTGGATTTTTGATGTATCGATGCGAAACAAATCGCCGACAAAAGGTAACGACCAGGGTCCAGGGGGGAAGTTTTTAGGGGCTTTCCATTTTATTAAGACGTCCAGTATTAAAAACATAGCAAGAAATGCTAAAACACTTGTGGGGCCGAGCCATTCAAAGAGCCAGGGCATGGATGTTGCGGCCATTGCACGTGGGAGAGATGGAGCTGCAGGTGAAGGAAGGACTGAAAGGTAAAAGCTTGGTGTTCATACTATAATTTGAAAATACGCCCTGTACAGGATCTACAGGATCTGAGTCAACTGTGGATGTGAGTTGCGCATGCGCCAGCTTTGAAAGCCAAATACAAAAGCAACTCAAAACTAACTAAAAAACAAGTAAAATCTGAAGCCAAATGCACAAAAAATATCCAGTTCCTCAGAGGGGCTTTGCCATTGTCAATACAGACAATTAATGGAAGGGCTGCCAACTTTGTTCAGCTGGCTGGAGTGACAATTTCAATTTTCAAACACATGCATATTTACATGACTGAAAGGCAAAAGCTTGGTGTCAATCCTGTAATTTGGCAATAGATCCTGACACTGCAGGATCTGAGTCAACTGTCTTAAACATAATGCCAAATTATTATAGGATAACAATGTCTTGCTTTTAACATTTAATCAAATCACACTCCTATCTTATATTTTATATATCCATAATATCATTTCTTATAGTCAAAATTGTATTCTCACCAGTCAGAATGGCAACTTCACTTCTCCTAGTCAAAATTCAATTTGGGATATCTTTAAATCATTAGAAACTACAGTATATAAGTGGCTGTTTTGACATTTAATAGCAAGACTGCATAAGTATTGCAGATATCCACAATTCAACATTTCCTAGTCAAAAAGAGCATTGTAGATAGTCACAATGACATTCTTCCTATCTACAATTATCATTTCAGATATCCGCACCATCATTCTGCCTAAGACAAATGATGATTTGTCTTTGAAGATTTGAGATTTCAGTTTCAGATATCCACAATTACAGCTGCAATAAAATTCTAGGAAAAACTCCCATTCCAGATATTTATAATCCAATTGTTACTAGTCATAAGTCAAGTGTAGGAAAAATCAACTCAAATAATGTGTGTCTCCACCTATATGTAGGGAAATTAATTAATTAATATTGATTAATATTAATTAATTATCATGCACAAATGCTTGGTTCCTCCAGGCTTTGTTATGGAATTTCCACTTGGTCAGTTAATGGAAGACTGCCACTGATTATTCACTCAGTAATCTGGGTTTGAATGATCATCCACCAAACCTGGTAACACTGCAATTACGTAGCGAAGCTCTTCTTATGGCCATTGAGTCTCGCGTGTAGGAAATAACAGCTCATATAAATGTGTGTCTCCACCGATGTTTAGGGAAATTTATTATTAATTAATTATTGGTAATTAATTGTGAAATATTATGCTTGAGTAGTTGTTCCAATATCAAAGTCCATTATTGGAGTCCCAATTTGTCAATTGCTGGTCCAGAGCAGGTCCAAAATATGAATCGAATTCACTCATTACAGTATTGCTAGATACTAGATTGTTCGGTTTGTTTGACTCCTTTGCCGGCCCCTGGAGGATGGGCTTCCCCTTTGGGTCTGGTTCCTCCCAAGGTTCCTTCCTCCTAGGGAGTTTTTCCTTGCCACTGTCGTATTTGGCTTGCTCACTGGGGGGTCTTTATGTGGCAGAGATAATGTAAAGCGCATTGAGACAATGTAATGTTGTGATAA
>JAODKL010000103.1:1336520-1354059 GCA_026780765.1 Petrocephalus schoutedeni | reverse complement strand
GCTTAAACTGGTCGCATAACTAAAACGAGCCAGGCCAAAAACTCCCGTGCCGTTCGCAAAAAACGTCCCTCTTCAAACCATCTTCTTTATGGTAGTACTTCCACTGAATGATAAACTGGGCATGTTAAATAGATGTGGCCAGTGGACTTGTCATGTACATTTATGTTGCGCAATTATTTAGAATCCGTTAGTGTAATGGAACCATCACCAGGGTATCATCAACTTTTACGCATCTGGCGCGATACTTTAATACATTCAAGGAGTTACTACAGTAGAAGAAAATAACAGAATTGTCTTTTTAAGTAAGTATAGTGTGATTGTCACATTCATACCGCTCTAAAATGTAAGAAAATGTTGAAGTAATCCAAAGCATACACTTATTACACTTATCTACATGTTAAATATCCTTCAGTGATGTTTGGTTTCAGTGTATCCCTGGTACACACACCTAAGGATGTGGCTAGCTGTAGTGCTCTGCCTACTAATAAGTGCTTGGATCTGTTTCAGGTTAGGAAGAGAGTCTTCCGTAGTGTATGCCGTAGATTGAGAGTGTAGGTCTTCCCCACGTTGCTCTGGTTATACTCATAAATCACAGAGTTGACTTCTGTGTGAATGTCTAGTAGGTCACGCTTTCTGCAAGAGAACAACAGGCCGAGGGATGAGATAACATCTTCTATTAGCACGTTACAGCTGGTGTAGATAAAGAAAGCCGGAAAGCCAGTAGTCGAAAGCTTTAGGGTCTTATTATAAGATTGCAGTCTGGCAGTTGCACCCTAAAGTAAGGTATTTATGGTCAACTGGCTCAGTAAAATGTCAAGCTTTATGAATCTGTAAAATTGTAACAGGTAAAAGTGCAACGGCCAAACAACCAGAATGTTGTAAAGTGATTATCACTCTACCTCTTCTGTCCTTTTAGCATGGTGGCGCAGAGGGTGCGCAGGTACACAGAGCGATGCGTGCTGTCCTCCAGCTGTCGGTCTGCAGTGCTGCAGTGGCTCCAGAAGATGTCCGCGTCCGAAGGCACGCACTCCACGTGGGTGGTAACGCTGGGCCCGTCAGTCTCCAGGTCCTCGTCGCGGTACCTCGAGCAGCCCCAGGCACCCATGTTCACAGTGTAACTTTGGATGAAGAACAGCTTTGGCTTTCCAGCCAGACCTGGACAGGCCTCTGTGGAGAAGAGGCGGCGGACGGCATCGAGGCTCAGTCCCGGGCCCCATTCCTCCGTGGCCAGGAGGCTGTTACCCTCACCACGGCTCAGAATGCAACAGACAAAGGCGTCCGACTCCCAGAGCTCCCGGTGTTTCGTGGAAACCTCCCTCAGAAAGGACTCGCTCTCAGCCACGCTCAGCAACTTGCGTTGGGTCGTCTTGAAGCGCAGTTGCTTGAAAGCCTGCTCCAGCATGTCTAGCAAGAAGACGTTTCTGTTGTTTTCATATTGTCAATTAGCACCTCCATGCGAACCGAAAGCTAGGAAGGGGACTTACCTCCATCCTGGCCCACGCAGTCTATGATCACACACTCACCACGGGGGTTAGCCTGCATCCGGTATGTCTGCAAGGGGTCCTGCGGTTCAGGGGGCAGGATCGGATAATAAGTACACAGGGAGTGGGCTAAAGGAAGACCTACAGAGGCAGCTTCTGCGTCACATGAGGGGTATGAAGTATTGGCGCTTTTCCACTGCCACCAGGACCGAGCCGTGCCTGACCCGTACCGAGAACTGGCAGTTTTCCATTGTAAAGGATGCAAGCCGTACCCATGCTGACATGGCCCCGTTTACTAGCAGGGCCTACAGCGGGACTAGACCAAGCTGGTATGGAGATACTGGTGTTCTTCGTACATATTATTCATTATTAGTAGGATCATACATCATGATGTATTGGTGCATTCCCAATAACCCATAACCTGAAAATTTCCAAACTCCTATTTAAAGTACTGTAGAACAGCGAAGCGGAAAGGATTCGTAATGAGAATTTTATGCAAGCTAATGCTAATTCCGCTAGCATGCGAGGCCAACATAACACAGCGATTCTCACAGGTGTGCTAGTGAACAGCAGTAAATCATGAACTACGCTGTGTCTCTTCGAGCATTGCCATCGCCGCCCGAACCCAGGGACGCCATTACCAAGCCGACCCTTCTGCAGTGGAAAACGAAAGTGAGCTGGAACCGTGCTGTAATTAGTCTCCCTTTGCAGTACAGCTAAGGTATGGCTCAGTTCCTGTATGCCAGTGGAAAAGGTCTGTATGAAAACCCCTTTGCTGGATCACAAGAATTCATGCAAAAAACTATAAAAAAAAAATGAATGGAGCAGGTTGCCAGAATAATGAATGGAGCATGGGGCCAGTCTCCCAAATTTGTTAATGTGATTTCCATTCACCAGTGACAATTAACCAGTCTCTGATGCTCAGGTATATTGTGACATGAACACAAATACAATGAAAGGAAGTATATTAAAGGTTATTCTTCAGAAATAGGTAAGCCAATAGGTACGGAAGTCAGTGTGAAAGTGAAATAAAGGATGACTGCAGATATCTACACACTCCTGCTATTGAGTAGAGGATTTGGTAAGAAACACGACGCATGAGCGGACACATATACACACACACACACACGCACTAGCTGCAGCTAACTAGGGAGCAGCACGGCTTGGAATCAGCTAGCAGAGGCACTAAAATAAAAGGTTTGAGCTCATCACCTGACAATACTGTCTTCCTGTTTCAGGAACTGACATTTTAATGTTCTCTGGAGCTGAAATGGATAAACACATATATACAATTCTGCAGACAACAGACAATAGTGAACCAGTGTTGTGTGTACATTAAAGAAATGACATAGTGATGTATATTTTATCCAGTTGCACCACACTGACGCAGAACACAATCCATGCTGGGTCACGGAAGAAGAGCTCACCTTTGGCTCTGGTCGGTTGCTGACACGGGGCCTGAAGCTTGGAGGCAGAGCTCTGTACCATCTGGCACTGTGAGAGCCAACACAGAACATATGGAATGTCAGAGCCTAAAGGAACACCAACCAACACCTGGAACTCAGGCGTGTCGTTTGTTTACATACATGGGCAATTGCCGGGTTGGGTTCTACACTCAAGTTTGGTCTGCAAACATGCTGCATCCCTGGACCTGGGGGGGGGGGGGGGGGGGGGGATAAATAAATAAATAAATAAAAACATATTCAAACAAATAAAATCATTTAAAATTTTCAACATGATAACTAATTTCTGATATAATCACAAAAAGACACTGTAAACTACAAGCAAAAGTAAAGATGTCACGGTCCATTGGACCATAGGGTATAGAATCACCCCAGCTCTGAAAATTTCATCTGGGGGAAAAAACTACTGATCATAGAAACAACAAAATCTGTCAGCAGGTTTACCATAAACATTACCTGGAGATCATGGGAATTTCCATTACACCATATTACACACACTGCATCCAGTGCAGAACTTCTATTCATCAGGAAAAAAGCATTTCATGTATCATCACCACTGTATTAGACACCCACAACACATTATGAGATTTCTAATCCAGATCCAAATCCTCACTTTTCTTTTGATACCGCTGGACTTTTTTGGCAAGATCCACTCTGCGGATACTCCTCAGGCACTGCTCGATCAGCTCCACCTTCTCACTGGAGACCTTGTCCAACTTCTCCAGCTCAACAACCACGTCCAAGAAAGACTGTAACATGGCACAAGGACAGCTGCTCAGCATAGAGCAGTCATTGTTGCAATCTGCCACATATTGACCTCAGTCCTCTCACACGAGTCTGCGGAACTCCCCAACTGGCTGAAACTAAGAACACAGCTGTGAGGTAATTTCAGAAATTCATTTCAAAAGCTCATTTTATTACAAAATACCTCATGCACAAAGTTTTCGGAAGTAAAACAGTCAAATAGCTGAAGTGTGATTTGTAATACGGAAACGCGTGACAGAATGACATTTCACTCATTTCCCCTTCTGAGGAAGAAGAAAATATCATTGAGGTGAGGTTAATGCCACATCCATTTCAAATAATGATAATAATAATAAAAAACATTACGAGTTTAGGAAATAAAATCTGGCATATAGCACAGCCCTCAGTGAAATGGCACACTCCCTTAGTGGGCTCTTACAGTAGCAGTCTCCTGTTTTCCCCTTGGCAGGTCACCACTGAGCAGGAAAATGAGGGAACGCAAATCTTCTTTACCCATATCCTCACTAAGATCAGCCATCAGCAATCTGCAATACAAAGCGATATGTTTTAGCAATATACATGCCTACCTGTCAATGTTGTCCTTTGATCACTCTGTATTTTTTGTAATTTTAATGGTATTTTAGGTACTCTTTAAACCTCACTGCCCAGTCCCGGGTGGCAAATCAGTGGTATATGCATTTCATCTAATCTGCGATATAAATACGCGTATATTAATTCTATTTATTATTAATTGATCGAATTCTCACGCACCGCGGGGTGTGAGGGAATGTTCTCATTTGAAAGAGTCAAATAAATGAACCGCATGTGATTTTACTTGATCTAGCTAAACCTGCACTTCTGAAGCTTACCTATAATCGGACACCACGTACGCGTCTTGCAGCAGCCCTTCCACCTCCTGCCTGTTTCTCCCCAGCACCCTTTTCAGAATGTCAAAGCGGCGCATCCTCAGCATCAGCTCCAGCAGGAACTGTGGTCCCACCCGGCCGCGGAGGGTGAGCGAGATGAGCGTCCGCCGCAGGTCCTCCGCGCCGCTGTCGGGCTCCAGGTCCCCGCACAGGTACGCCAGCTTACGGCGCTCTTCCTGGTTCAGTTCCTCCATAACTCTGCCGATTGTCCGGTACTGCTCCTCGGCCATCGCGAGTCCAAGGAGATCCAGGGTAGACGCGGAGTTGTGGGGTTCCGTTATCTTAGTCGTGCTAACGTGCATTGACATTTTATTTTTTAATAATTTACACAAAAAAAATACAATTCATACAAAATAAATAAATTAAATAAAATTAAAATGGTACCGATTCCCTCAACGGCAGACAGAATTATAGACTGACTTTCCTCAGAAAGTCAATGTAAGGTCTGCCCTAGATGATTTCATTTCCTTTACGTAGTGGAAAGGGGATTCCATCATATTTACATTTTACCGGGGACCTCCGGGAAGGGGACTTTCGGTATAATCTGGAGTCTCACAGCGGAAATACGACACATTTCTTTGCACATGTTAATTACTTACTAGGCGGGCGATCAGCTTTGTATTAACGCGCAGCTGTTCGCGACTGAGACAAAAATGTACGGGGAAGTAGCTTTAGCGAGTTCTACGATAAGCAGCCACATAATATCGGACAGCCGCCTACTAGTTTTTACTGTTTAAATGCCAACAGCCCCGCGTATTTTTCCCTTGCCCAACTTATTAGAAAAAAAACTAATCCCTGTCGAATATTTAAATAAAAAATGAAATAATTAGTTATACCATTTTTAGATGAGAGAAGTGAAACGAAGTCCATTTTCTTCGGTGACCTGGAAAGGAAGAAGAAGCGGAGCCGCCCACAAAATGGACATTATTGCGCAGATCTCACATTCCGCGTTTTATCTCTAATGTCACAGCACGGATGCGCAGGTATTTAAAATACGCGCCGTAACGTGCTTAGACTAAGCGGTATTTCATTAGCTGGAATCGTTTTTCGTCGTTTTTTTTTATTTAACTGGGTTTTATACATTTTTGCGCATAAATGTTAACGCGTCATCCGTTGCTTAGCAGACGGTTTTCGCGACTGCTTGACATTTATCCAGCGAATGCATTGAACTGATGTATTAGAGCCGTTTTGCATATTAGTTTTCTATAGTTATTTTTTAAGTATACATCTTAATTAAAATCCTTGCTTAACAACACTTGAGTGATTAAAAATAAATTTTGCGCTCCAAACGGCTGTAACGTAACGCGACATGAAACTTCTCACGAATATTTCATTCGACGTCGTTTCGTCTCTATGTAATATGACAATCACGTGACTCACTGCTAAACACACTCCCAGGGTGGGACGTGGCGCTTTCGATTACAATCGAAATGGGTTTTTTTCTTGGTATGAGGACATCTTAAATGCAATTAACGCTAAAAAAAAAACTTCTATCCGAAACCGCTTGTCCTGTTCAGGGTTGCGGGAGGGGGCTGGAGCCTATGGGTGCAAGGCAGGGGACAGCCCAGAATGGGGGACCAGCCCGTCACAGGGCACAAACAGCAGGCGCTCACACACTGCGGGTTAACCTTTGCATGCTTTTGGACTGGAGGGACCCCACGACAACACGGGAAGAACAGGATTTTTTTTGCGATTACAGTGTAGGCTGAACTGTGAATTTTTTATTTGTGTTTATGATTCGATCCGACTTAATTACATTTACGTTTAATCAATCGGTCAGCTTTGTTCTCTCCGCAGTATTAAAAAATATACACATATCCCAGTCAAAAAAGCTGAGGACAGGACTCCGGTGTCCTCAGTGCCAGATATGGGCAAGATACCCCTCTGCTTCCTCTCAAATGCGTAAGAGATACGATCTTCCCTGCTGTCAGTACTCAGATGGAATTCTGAAAAGATTAACATTTAACATAAGATTAAAAAAATGATTAACATAACAGAGTCTCCATCTTAGGGTACTAGTTTGTACGCCACTAGGGCTGGCCCTGAAGGGTCTGCCTATTGTACCATTAGCTGTAGGTATTTTCACCTCTTAAGGTACAGAAATAGTCTCTGAACAACATCCCCAATGTACAAACAACATTACTGTACTCTCACTTGTACAAAATGTTCCTCATAGTCCATTTCTGTACATGATAGTGTAAGAGAACTTCATCCACTGAAATTTAACTGGTGTCATTTTGACCAGAACTGTATTGCGGGGAAAAAACAGGTTTTCCAAGCACTGTAATTTCCCTAATAATTAATATATTGGTTTTAATGGGGATATAAAAATGTTGACCAATTTAATACCCGCATTCTTCTATCCATGCCCAAACCAGCTTGGCCAGTTGATCTAGATTTTAAGCAATAACTCTGTTCTTGGGCTTTTGAGTATTGAGTTTTAAGTCTCACCTATGAGTGTGAAGATAAGTTTGTTTGACGTCCCTATATACATATAACAATTGTTATTGAGCAGATGCTTTTGTGCCAAGTGATGTGCAAATGAGGAAAGCAGCACACGGGTCATTCCATTTCAATTAAAAAAATTACCAAAAAAAAAGCTATTTGCTGAATTAAGATGGAATGAGTGACTAATAAGAAACATATGTGCTGTCACGGAGATGACTAGGCATAAGGGCAGCTAGTTTTCAATGAATGCCCAGATACAAGCGTAAGAAATACTGGAGCCATACCCCTCATCCAAAGCAAGAACCCGATAAAGCTACTATATAATCAGCAGAAAGTGCAGCATTAAGAACATTCAGGGAACATGTACTGTTGTCAGGCTATCAGCGGTATGCCTGGAGCAGATGAGGAGTTTCTTGAAGGTGGAGAGTAGGACTGAATGATTTATCGATTTCAAATCGAAATCACGATTTGAAACAATGCAATTAACAAATCGCAATGGCTGCGATTTAGGATATGCATTATACAGCTCATCTGACCCAGGGTTTAAAACTGTCGTGTGAAGTTTTACAAATTCATTCCGTCCTCCTTGTGTATATATAGGGAGAGGGAATTTGATGAATGGATCAGCAGCTCATTCCATCAGGGAACTATCACAGATCATCCCTGCTCCCCTATATGTTTCACTCTATTGTTTGTTGTAGAAATGTAAGTAAAAATAAACCTATCCCCGCGGGAGTATGGTGTGGCACTGGCTAATATTGTTACCTCAGACCTTGGGGACCAGGGTTTGGAGTCCTGGGTCTATGTGTGTCTATGTTTTCTCCAGCTTCTTCTCCCTGCCCCCCCAATCCAAAAGCATGCCAAGATTAATTGTAGTTGCCAATTTGTCTGTACATGTGAACGTATGCATGAGTCGTGTGCAATGGGTTGGTGCCAAACTACAAACACAGAATTCAGAATCAAACCCATGACCTTGGGGGTGAAGCTACAGTGCTAATCATTGATCCATTGCGTCACCCAAATAAACGGCAAGACATACACATACACAAATGAAAATGGAAAGAAAAAAAGTCTGATAGTGTAGCTGTATGTTACCAGCATCCTCAAAATGATTAAACAATTTTATTATGTATTGTTTATACACTAAAGCAACAAACATTTGAGTTAGTAATATTTATTACATTGAAATGACACATTCTGTACATCCACCATGTGAAAAGGGGCTCCGATTTAACAAGGGTCTGCCTTCTCCCATGAACACCAGACAAGAGGCAGCGAAAAGGTGGAAGGTTATGTTTTCCTTAAATGAAGAGCATCTTGTCAGGGGGATGCAATGACAACGTCCCTTTGCGGCTCCATCGCCCATTCTGTCACATCTGGACATTAGTGATCGGACTTCCTGTGGGGGCCGGTGAGCGCATACTCCACACCAATAGCGACCACGAATGCAGCAAAGCCCCACTTAAAGCCTCGAAACAGGACATCCCTAAAGGCCACTGGTTTTGTAAAAGCCCCCATGTAACGCCACGCTTCATTCCTGCAAAGTGGAGGGACAGAAGGAGGGATAGGTGGTACACATAAAATAAATGTAACCTTTACTGGATGCCTCTCAAACTAACATGAGAAATGCATTCAGAAATACAGATGTGTAGGTCCACGAGTTATTTAAATCTCACATCTACTGACCTACTATGACCTGGACAAACCATTCAAATGTAAAAGCTACACAGACTAAGCAAATAATTTATTATTCATAAGAAAAACAATAGGTTAAATAAAAGGAGGATGTCAGTCCTGCAGGTGAGTTGATGAGGGACCCCCTCTCACCTGGCCCATGGGTCCTTCAGCCCCCTGTTCTTCAGTCTTTCCTGCGTGAATTCCATTGGGGTCCCCTCCACTTTCCACTGCTTATAGTCCGGCATAGACAGTTTACCATGTCCATGATCACCACCCATGACTGTTCACAATGACAGAAACTGTGTCACAGTCCATGTATGTGCACAGCTGTGCTATTAGGCTTTGAATTTGACTAGTTAACATCCATGGAAACTAAAACTGACTATTACAAAGTACAAATTGGTGCTGGTGTTCATACATGAAGTACCCACAGTTAACTACAGAATATGGGGTTGAGTTTATAAAAATTGACTTGTCAACAGTAATGATGATAAGCAACTACCTTGATATTATTAAGCACGGCACCTATATTATAACTAATATAGAAATTCAAATTTAACTTTAGACTAAGTAATACGTTCGTAAACATTCCATATATACGACTGCTGTATATGTCAAAGCCACCCACAACCCTTCAACCAGCTAGCTAGTTACCAGGCTATCGTCTCCTAAATTATTGCGCCAGGAAGTAATAAACATGATTGGATTATAGAAGAACATTACAACTTTACGCTAAATACCACACTTCAAAGCGCAGCTAGCTGACCACCAATACTGGAAACCAGTGAGCAAGTAATAAAGAGTCTATCCACTCTAGATGGCTATGAAGCTAGCAGCCGCTAATAAGCTTGTCCATCTCTTTCGCATTCCGAAATCAATTTTTTAGTCATTTTCATAAAAGTTAGGGACACCACATGCATATCTGAAACTGTGATGATTAAGTAAATCATAACAATTTAAAATGCCCAGAAATAATACCTTGATTTAGGAGTCTTGGTGACCTCTACCAGCAAACGCTTTACACTTTTTTTGTAACCTCTCCTCTACGGTAGCCTACGAAGGCCAATTGTGTAAAAAAAAAAAAAAAAAAAAAAAGAATAACGAAACGCATTTCGAGATGCATATAAATGGAGCTCGCAAACATAGAATTAAACTTATTATCGAAACATTATATTAGAAAGTGTTTTTTGATTTGTTTTTAATGTAAAATCGGTCTCAAAAGTCTTTTGATGCAGCATTCTGCTCATAGATAAAAAGTAATACTTAATTGTAAATATTTAAACTATTTTGAACCATATTATATAACTGCCTGTAAAGAACAGCAGTCACATTGAATTTTACAAATAACATTCTCAGGGCCGTATAAAATAAGTAAACAAAGTAAGACAAATAAATAATGAATTTTGCAGGGCACATTTAATGTGTGACCAACATATAACAACATAACGATAGCTTTATGAATAAAATAAATTTGAAGAAAATAAGAAAATGATTGTGAGCTGCACGTAAAAAAACGGGTTATACAATGATGCATATCTGAATTATGGCTCACCTACCCTGTCACATTATTAATACAAATATAAACATAAACAGTAATACATTACACTAACTGAACACGGTGACCCCTGGGATGCTGCACACAGGCTATTTTGCGGTTTATGGTAGAACTTGCTATTCCTTATAATACCCTCTTATAATAAAACCATTTTGCCCAGTGTCATTTGCATGGTAAAGTGTCAATATAAAGGATTATAGACTGCTGAAAGGTCTGTAAAAGGGGCAATTTTACAAAAACAAAAAATAATAATAAATAGTAAATTGAGAAATCATAAATAGCCCTGCGTCAGACTATAAAGTAAATGCAAAAACCAAAACATAGCAATATGTACAAAAGAACATTCTGTTCTGCTGTTGATACGCACATATACATATATATATATATATATATACATGTGTGTGTATATATATATATATATATATATATATATATAGTCGTGACTTTGATTAGGGGGACGTGTTATCATGTACTGTCACTCCCAAAGCCGACATTAATATTAAAGTGCTTTGAAAAATTGCCACGCTGTTGACCAGCCATATATACATAGACAGAAGGCGATGCCCTTTCTGATGCCAGGCGTGAGCTTTTACCTTCATGTATTACCTCATTGCCTGGCCACCTCCAGCCAGCGCCGCACCGCTCCAGTCACGTCCATCCGTCCAATTGAGTAGCTCGTTGGAGCCCCGAAGCCCGCCGCCCAATGGCTGCGTGCGATGGTGGAGCAGCGGGGCTGCCAGGAAGGAGCCTGCTACTGTATTGGAGAGCCGGGAATCACTCAGGCCGGACCCGGGGCTGCTGACTAGAGGAAGGGGGTGGGGGGGTGCGATCGCGAAGTGAAACACATGCGAATTATTTCAGTGCACCGCGGACTGGGAGCGTATGGTGGCCGTCCTGCTGGCCGCGCAGGAATGACTTCATAGCGTAGGGGTAGCGATCTGCGCGGCGCCGGGCTCCCTGACGGCGCTCTGCTCCTTCCAAGGACTTGCTTTTTTATTTTAAGGGACTATCCGGTTGGGAGACAGCCGGAGCGCTCTGCGGAGATTTCTCAGGTAAGCACAGCGCCCTAAAAGCAGGCTCGCCCGCTGAACTTTTACAGTAAAAAAATGAACGTCGGTTTCTTATCTGGGGGAGGCTGGCCCGGGCCGACCAGGTTCTGACTTTTACGTGGCAGCGGTGCTGCAAATTACGGTTTCGCCGACCTCGCTGCTCTGCTCGTGTGCAAGTGCTGTAACGTGTCGGTTTCCGTAAACGGCGTCCCCCCCCCCCCCCCGCCACCAACACCATCATCGCTCTCTAGGGGCGATCGATAGGCAGGGTGCAATCGGCATGACGGCTCTGGATTCCGTGCCCGCCGGGCAGGCGTGATTCCTGGTGCAGCCTGCAGCCCCGGTGGATTTACCCCGTGATTTGACAGCAGCGGCCAGTGACCTGTACCGGATTGAGCATGGCGAATGGATTACGTAAACGCCCGGCCGACCGGCATCGGTCGATTTGTTGTCGTTGAGACCGCAGACACCGACATCAACTGCAAATTGCAAAAGAGAAAGGGACATGTATTGGATGCGCCATAATGCAAGGGTCTGTGTACGCCAGTTTATTTATTCATTCATCTATGTGTTTTTCCCCACCCCCACCCGGCTGCTTTGCAGTGAGGCATCTTGACTAGCCAGGCAGCCTGACCCTTATTTTCTTATATAAATAATTTGTGTAGATGTGTGTGTGTGTGTGTGTGTGTGTGTGCGTGCTTACGCGTGTTTCCCGTCGCGGGTGGGTCTCGCCGGGGGCTGCGCGAGGGGTGAGACCGCGCGTGAGCGTCACGCCGCGAGGGCTGCGGGACCCGCTGCCGACTGGAATTCCACGAATGTTACAAACTGTCCGCTCATGCTAAGTCTGCTGAGCTGTACACAGGGTGGCAAAAATTCGAGGGAGGTTATTTTTGTACCTCGTAAGACTGTCACTAAAAGCTTCTGTTAGTAACACTCAGTGACAGAACTGGGTTCGACCTCAGTTTTTTTTTAATTTAATTTAATTTCTTTTTAACTGTGTATGTATATGCCTGTGTCTTTCAGTGAAGCGCCTGAATTTGAAATTATGCATTATTATTGGATTATCTCCCCTACGTCTCCTAAATTAGGATGTGATGTTCACCCTACGACTTTCCCTTGTGTCCTATGCTCTTCGCCTCTCTCCTCCGGAAAAGCATGGCTGGTGCAGGTAGCAGCTTAGGATGCAGTCGTTGGCGCTGTCCCAAGAGGGAGCATTATGGTCCGTGCGTGGCTCCCGCAAGATGCTGTGTATTTGATGACGTGGTCCAGGTTGGGCCCCTTGCCAGGAATGCGCATGCTCCTCCCCCCCCCCTCGTGTCGCTGTCGCAGATCGATTGCAGCCCTGACCTACTTAATGACAAGGGGACCGGTTTGGGTTCCAATCAACAGTCCAGAGCACGCTGGAAAGGCACAGTCAGCCTGAGGGTCACGCCGAGGCCCCTGGATCCTCCCCTGAGGTGTGTGTGGGATAGACCTCGATTTATCCGGGCCCGAGATCTGTGCAGCGGGCTGGCTGATTAGGCTGGATTGTGCATGCAACACGGGGACTTTGAATAGACCCGTGACCTTCAATAAATGACCTGGGATCAGAATGAAGATTTCCAAAGAGGCTTACCAAGAGTGGCGCTTCCCTGTCCTGTTCGTGGTGCTGTCAAGTTGTCCTTCCCTCGCGTATATGCTGCGCTGTGTATCGCCGCGCTCTGTGTCGGTCTGGACTCTGTCAAACTGTATATGACACGATAATTGGCTGGATCTCTGGCCCCGATAAGAGATTACATCCTGCAGCAGATTTATTTACTAATGCTTCAGCCAGGATTAAGTGACCTGTGCCCTGAACGGCGTTTTGCAAATTCCCAAAACATGGCCAAAGTGGAGACCAAACCCTGGCTCCTTTTCTGCCTGCATGGCTGTACATTTTTGGGTGAACACCCTGTAGGGGGGTTTTGTACCCGTCAACGGCCTCCGCATCTGAATCGGGAACTTAACCCAAATGCCATTGGATCCGGAATTTAGGTATCTTAGCTCCGTGGGCACCGACTAACAGACAAATAAACTCAGCAACCAAGTTGAAGGACACTTCCCCAAGGGTGAGGTTTTGTTGCAGTGAATGACTGTTTCACCAGCATTACTGCACTGACAAGGCCTTCTGCTCTAGCGGTTAGTCAGTTAGGTTTTTCTCCTTCGCCTTGTGATGGCTACGCACACCTGCATGCAGAGCATGCAGAGCAAGGTTATGTGCTCCGGCACAGAGGTGGAGTATGTTTTCCAAAAGAAGAAAATGCCATTCAGTGTGTGTTAATATTGCGAAAGCAGAAGAGCGAATGACATGCGCGTTATGCAAGACGCCGTAAAGCCGGCATTGCAATCGTACCAGCTTTGCAGCCTTGCCGTTCATAAATTCCATCCACCCAGATGGGTGGAGATAAATACTGGAATATTCCACTAAATGAAGTGCCTTTCTGGGGCTTGCAGCCTCCTTACTTTCAGGCTCGCAGATGGAAGAGCATGCTGGGTCTAGCTAGGACAGGTCACGAGCTAGGACAGGTCAGGACCAGCTTCTTCTGTCTGTTCTCTGCTCCCCTGCCATCTTCTAAATCATATGCCACAAGATCTCGCTTGTCAAGTGGATTCATGGCATGCATGTCGAATTCTCCCTTCCCAGCAAATTGGGGGCGTGAGGGAGGGGTGGCACTTTTATTCATGGCTGCTTGCCACCTCCCCCCCCCCCCAGCCCACTCCTCTGCAATTAGGAGGAGAGCTGTTAACCTCAGATTGATACGGCCCCTGTGAGGTGGCTCACGGAAGGAACTTTAGGAAGGATGATGAACACAGAGCTTTTGTTTGAGGTGATGACACCTGTTCTTACTGTCATTCTGTGATGGCTGTCTTGGTAAACAGTCGCCAACAGTCGTTATTGTCACTTTTGGGTTTTCTCTGTTTATTCTGTGTGTAAGGAAATAGTTTCTGCTCCACAGTTGGCCACATGGCACTTTCGATCCTCTTATCTGAAAGAGGAATCGTGGCAGGTCCTTGTGCCAGCCACCCCCACTGGGACATGTCGCCACAGTCCGTCTCTGCCCTGTCATTACCAAGTCCAGTTTCGACACTCCCATTTCAGCACGGGGGGAGGGGGGTATACTTATTAATGTGAGGTAGTTGGAAGTATCTTGAGCTGTAGACTGGACATAGTCCAGTTTTACCTGCTTGGGCTGCAAGTATAAGTTACCTGAGGTCAGCAGAAGTTTATGCGAGTGGGTAGGGAGGGATACAGAGAGGTCTATTCTTGGTGCTGCTGGCGCACCCACAAAGTAAACGTGTGATGGGAATGGTGAGGAGGATGTCATGACAGAGCAAAGAAAGAACGGATTCTTCAGGGTTTCACAATAACAAAATGTCGCAAAAGGGTGCAGATAGGGAAATAATACCTTTACGACTAAAAATAGCTTTCTGGTTTTCGTATTTCCCGTCTGCTTTCATGAATTTGCAAAGCCAGGGGAATATAGTTGAGAGACTTTGCTGTTGTTACAATACTGTATTTATATATGGGATTAATTTGGTTTCATTTCCTTTCAAAAATATGATTTCATGCAAGGAAATTGGGTTTAGAGGCAACTATTAAATTAGACATATAAGACCTTTTGTTTTACTGGCAGAAGATGAGTTACCCAATTCATCGATTCTCCCTTTTAATGCTAAAGGGAAGGCTCATTGGTAATCTCCCATGCAGACATAGGCCTGACCACTGTCTAGCACTGACTGCTGTTCCACCACCTTACTGATTTCTCTATACACCTGCCAAAGCCGCAGGAGACCACTGCAGGGGTCTCGTCTATCATCTCAGTCTGTGATCATGCAGCTGTTGTCAGGTCAGTAAGGAGCGAGTGTCCTGGGGGGTGGGGGATGCTATCTGCATGCTTCCTTTTTAATGATAAGAAGCACGCCAGGATGTCATACTGTTAGCTGGAGGGTGCATGGACCATGGAAACAGTGTGATGTTTGCGACCGATCGACTGTTATGCATGTGGCAGGGGGTTTAAGTGTAGGTGATTAATCGTCATTGCTGACACACCACAGCACGCAACAACGAAGTGTGTCCTCTGCATTTAACCCATGTGACACAGCACGGGGCAGCTAGGTGAGCGCCCGGAGAGCAGTGCTTGGGGACGGTACCTTGCTCAGGGTACTTCAGCGGTATTTGCAGGTTGGGGACTTGAACCGGCAATCTTTTGATTATGCGGTTGCCTCCCTAACCACTACACCACCTGCCTGCCTGTCTGCCCCAGCCCCCTGCCACTAAATTATAGTCAGCCCTATATTTTAAAGCATGCTGAACAAGCCTTTGAAGCAGTGTGGAGGTTTTAAGCTGTCCATCTTTCAGAAGTTATATGGAATTGCCAAAATTCAAATAAAACAAAAACATTGTTTTTGGTATGTTTGCTTTGAGTGTGTGAGAGAGGACAGACTGTTCCTTAAAAGATCAGAATTAAGGGCATGATTGCTGCAGTAAAGCGGCGAATGGTAAGATACACCATTATGTCTACAACTAAAGGCGGCTTCCATTCATTGAAAGTTTCCTGTAGAAATAAGTGTGTGCAGAGCAGTCAGCAACAGCAGCATTTGCTGGTGACAGATTTTCTGTCTGTGGCTCTTGTACATTGTGTGTCCTCTTGCTCCGTGCCTCTGGCTCTTGCACGGGCAAACCCATGAGTCAGGTGACTGGAGTCTTAATACAATGAGTAGTTTGCTAAGTATGCTCCTCTGACACCTCAGTGCAGGTGAAATGAGAGCAGCCCAGACTGGGTCGACGATGTTTCTCCCCCCTCCCCTTTACGCTTGGTATGTTCCAGAATTTGTATCTGAACTTTTGGTTTATGCCACAGCCCTCATGGCAGGCCGTGAATACCCATGATCACTAGACGCGATCAGCAGAGAAACTTGCTGGTCTTTTGCGGAGTCTCTCCAGATTTGGTATTTCTGGCCAATTTTGAGCTTTTGCTTAGTCTGTGGCAGCTGGTCTTCACGGCCGGGAATTATTCCTGCAAAGCTGCTAATGTAGACACTTTGTATGCACCGACCAATCAGAACGAAGAGGAGATCTTCTTAGATGTTCCTATAAAATTTCTGCACAGCTAGCTGATGGTCTGTCATGGAGCCAGGGTTGAGTCTGCTAACAAATGCATTGGCAAATGAGTTTTTTGGATTCTGAAGTTAATTGAGGGCTCTCTTCTAAAATGCCCAGGTTGTCGTGGCCGGGTTATGTAAATGAAGCTGTTTTCCCTTTGGCTTCCACGGTGCACCAGTGTCTCCTCAGATGGGAGCTGGTAGGAGCTGCTGGTGTGGTGGATGTTATCATGGTGCGGAGACTGTAACGAAAGTAGCCTTGTGTGCCGGTGGCGCCGGCCCCCAGATGGAGGTGGGTGGACGGCCCCGCTGCGTGGGGGTTGGCGTGCCGCCTTGATGACGAGGGCCCCCTTTGTGTTCGAGACCAGCCGACGAGCCTTGTTATCATAGCCATTGTGGGAGAGATCCTTGGGATCCCGGCTCCATTGTTTCCTGCACCCCTGCGGTGAAACACCTCTCCAAATAACTTTCTATAACCCCCCCCTCCCTTTTCCTCATTTCCAGACCTTTCCCCAACTGTTTTTGCATTTCGGCACTCAACTGTGACCTTTGTTGTCTCACAGAGCCAATGCCAAGGTCATGTGGGGCATAATCTTCATATTTGTGTAATGGTGTAGAAGTCTGTCTCGGGGAGGGAGTTCACAATAGGGGTGGCAATGCCCCTTTGCCCAGCTCTGTGTCCCCACTGCTGGTAGCATCCCTGGTTACTAAGGAAATACTATGATTTACAGATGCTTGTGTGTCCAAGGTTAAGGGTCATAAATAAACCTTTGAAGGTAAGTCAAGGTAAAATAACTGGGAGAATACCTTCTAGAAACCATGTATATATTACCCTCATAGCTCTGGGGCCCATAGAACCATCTTTGGGCACCATTTCACTGCCACGTGTGGATGTTCTGCTTCTTTGGCATAAAGTGGCTTAAACATTAAGTGTTTAAAATGCTGAAATATCAGGACTGTTATTATTGCGTTTTTGGTGTCTGGCCTCCAGTTGTCTTTTTGGCAGCATAGAGATGGTTTGATGTCGGGCCATTTGGCTTGCGGTGGGTGGGAGCGGGTGGGGGGGGGGGGGGGG
>JAODKL010000103.1:1296302-1322021 GCA_026780765.1 Petrocephalus schoutedeni | reverse complement strand
CGTCTGACCCCGCCCCTTGATCTAACCCCGCCCCTCCATCTGACCCCGCCCCCCAGCTCCTGGAGCCTGTGTGCCACCAGCTCTTCGAGCTCTACCGCAGCTCTGATGAGCGCCTTCGCCGCTTCACTCTGCAGTTCCTGCCCGAGCTGGTATGGGTGTACCTGCGCGCCACTGCCACCAGGGACCGCCACAGCAATGGCTGCATCGAGGCCCTGCTCCTGGGCATCTACAACCTGGTGCGTCTGCAGCACGCTGGCCCTGTGGGGGCTCGGGACAGGGCTTAATGGTCAGCTGTTACCCTCAAATACTGACTTTAACTGCTGAATGGGGGGGTGATCGGTGGGTCATTTCCGTGGGACAGCTGAAACCTCAAAGGATGACGTTACCAGTGTTTTCCAGCCCAGAAGATGAAATGTGCCCCCTCCCCCGCCCCCACCGTTGTTTCACAGGAGATTGTGGACAAGGAGGGAAACGGCAAACTGCTGTCCTTCACAATCCCATCTCTCTCCAAGCCTTCGATATACCACGAGGTGAGTGAGGATCTGGCTGTCAGGGTTCCCTGCACGTCTTGAGCGCCTGCCAGTGCCTGGTGCCCAGGGGCCACCTTTTCCACTGCCAGGCCCCGACTGCGTTTGTATTGTGCTCACTTTTCACGGCTCGTCTTTAGCCTCTTGAGAAGGCCCTGCTTTAGTCCTTGCCGTCTCCTGCCTGAATAGAGGAGGTGACTGCTGGCTGTCCCCTCTCTGCGGGACGCTCAGGAGGCTTTGTCTCGTCCCTAAGGAGCCAACGGCGGCCTGCAGAGACGCAGAGACACCCCAAACGCCTCACCGATCTGCCCTCTAATCCTCCTGTTCCCTCGGACAGATTTGTTTGCTTTTCAGTTGAATTGTCCAAGTTATAGGTCACATTAGTGGTGGAAAAGGTTTTGAAATTATTTATTGTGGTCTCATTTTTGTATATCACAAAATCCTGGCATTCTAACAGGGGTTTGTGCACGGCCTATACCCACTGTATCTCCCTCTGATTTGTATCCAGTGTTCATCCGCTCCCCCTCTTCTAAATCCGTGTCTGTCGGGTTTCCGATGAGTCATCCGACCGGGGGACACACAGGACAAACGGGGGGGTGCTCCCACGCACTAGAACAGGCATGCTAGCGGGTGCGCGTGTGTCTGGTCTGTCTGTGTGTGTCCGTTGGATTCATTGAGGTGTATCTATGCTATGTACAGACACACTCCGCAGTTTGTATGCGCTGGGAATTACGGTTGGGGGTCATCCCTAGACTCTGGCATCGATCGCAGTTGAGTGGCAGCAATGGACACCAGATTGCATCAGCACTTACTCCGTGATGCCCATGCAGAACCCCCCCCCCCCCCCCCCCCCCCCCCCCGAGCCCTCACCCCGACTCGTAGTCAGAGACCTGTCATCTCCACTTCAGTGACTCAGCTCCCACTGAGGGCTGGCCGCAAAGGCTAAGGGCTGACTGTGCATCCGTCTCCCCTGGCAACGGCCCTCCCACATGCTGACTGTCATGTTCATGACTGACAGTGGCCCGCCCCTAGCCTGACCCCGCCCCCTAGCCTTGCTCTGCCCTCGCTAACATACCACTGCAGATCCTACTCTGACCAATCTGGGTGCTGCCAGCTTCCTCACCTACACACACACACACAAACACACTCACACATGTTTGTATTGCAGCCTTACTGAGGACCATCCATTCATTTCTAAGGGAAAAACTTATCAGTTTAATCTCAGTAACAACACCCTTAACCACAACCCAGCCCTAACTTTAACCATAAGTAACGAAATAAGACCTTACCCCGACTGGGCGCCCCTGATGATGCACGGCGCGCTTGCAGCCCCGATTAAAGGCGAGCCACCGCAGCTAACCTTGTCTTTGTCTGTGTCTGCGTCTGCCCCCTGCCCCCGCCCACCCTCCAGCCGTCTAGCCTGGGCTCCATTGCCCTGACAGAGGGGGCACTCAGCCACCACGACCTTATCAGGGTGGTGTACAGCGGCCTGCACCCCCAGCGCGAGACCTTCACCGCCCAGAACAGGTATGACCACCGCCCAGCATTACTTCCAAAGGCTGTCCCTTGCTTTCTTCCCAACTGGCTATTAATAGCATTGCCCCCCCCCCCCCCCGAACACAATCAGTGACATTCTTTGAAGGCCGAATCCTTCCCTTATTTACTTCTCCATTCTCCTCTCAAGGCCGCCACTTATCAGTGAGGCCGCGCCATATTAGTGAAAGTGTCCTCTTTCTCACTTTCACGTTCTCTTCTCATTTTTAAGTTGCTCTTTGCCTGCTCTCTGGTTTTGTTTGTGCATGTGTGTGCGTGCATGTGTACACGTCACACACGGAAGCTCCCTCAGGAGCCTGCGGCCACCGCGTTTACACTGCGACGGCCGGTTCTGCTGTCCTCTCGCTCCGTGGGGTTTTGCCGCTGCGGCTGACTGAGGGGAGATAAGGCGTGCTTGTGTCATGCATGAGATATGCTGTGACCACATCCGCCTAGGAGATCGTAGGCAAAGTCACTAAACCATTAACTAAAGGTGATGAGTTTCTGCCTAGCCATGCATCACACGCCCCCAGACTGACTATTGCGCTGACCCGACCAGCTGGCATTACTAAAATGGCGAGCTGCATGTGGGGAATTAGGGGCCCGAGATCTTCCTCATTCCTTCCCCTTACTATGGGCTCTTAGTGAGAGGCAGAGCTTTTTAGGACACATTTTGCATTGGCCCGCCATTGTTCAAATTTTGCTGGGTAGTGTGTAATCTCAAAGGGAGGTGATAAAGTGACCAGGGTTTGCTCCAAGTGAAACAAACCCAAGGTAACTGAAGGAATCCTTGTTGGAAGAAAGTGTCCTTTTGCCCCCTGTTTGACCGATTCTTAGACCCTGAATGGGGGGAAATTATTCTTCAGGTAAACTACATTATCCAGAAGCCCCGAGCCTCACAAACAACCTTCCAGTTAACATCATTGGTCATTCCACACAGATGAGCAGTTAGTACTCAATTTATTTATTTATTTATTTTATTTTTTATAAGGTGGTAACCTGATTGTTTCCTGGCTGCAGGTTTGAGGTGCTGGCCTTCCTCATGCTGTGCTACAACTCTGCTGTGGTGTACATGCCGACCTCCTCATACCAGTCCGTTTGCAGAATGAGCTCACGGTGAGAACTTGTCTTTTGCCAAAGAAGGAAACTGGGCAGCAGACTGGGCTGGGTTCTTCATCCTGGCCTTCTGACTGGACGGTCGCTGCTGTTATACTCTCAACTGATGACTTGAAATGCCTCCGGCTGTTTAAACACCCAGGTTAAAATGTCCCAGGTGTATTAATAGAGAGACATTAATTTGGTTTCGGTTGGAGGTTGATGATCTGGGGATTTCCATTCTGCCCGGGCGGACAACCTCCATCTGCAATGACGTCTGTACTGACATCTTCAGACAGAAATATCTAAAAAAAAAAAAAAAAAAGCTGTTCAAAATGACTTCCTGCCATTGTTTTATAATGACACACCTACAAAGCATTTATATTTGTGCATCTTTTCTACATGTGGAAAAAAAAAGCATTTATTACTGTGTCCCACAGTGGAAGAGGCGAACGCCTCTGTGTTGCAGTGTTGCCCAACCTCACCCTGTCCCTCTCGCCCTCCCCGCCACGCAGGCTTTGTGTGTGTGGCTTTCCAAGGCAGCGGCAGAAGCTGTGGAGGGAGCCATGTGGCCGAGTGGTGCTGGACCCCGAGTTCATGGTGCAGATGCTCACTGCTGTCTATCATGCTATGTGAGTCTCCAATTGGCCAATTCTTGCCCCGCCTACAATCCAGCAACCTTTTCTTGTCCTGTTGGTTTTTTGCTGCATCACAAACCACGGGATTAGAGACAGGGTTTTTTTTTCCTTTCTGCTCTATTCCAGACCTCAAGTCGGTGGTTTGCAGTAAATTTTCCCAGAATAGCTAAACTTTAAAAGTGAAACTGAATACTGGACATACATGTACAGGTACATCAGGACACAGCCTTCTTAACTCATACCAGATTCCTCCATCAGTCTCCGGAACTGAGAGGAAAGCACCGCATTATCTGCCATGGGATTAGATTTGCACAGCATTACGGTGGTAGAAGTTATCTGTGGGAAGTCAATGCATCTGTGATTAGGACAAGCAGCTGTGTATGGGGTGTGTTTTGTCTTGGGTTTTGTGGTATTTACCAGAGGCCACCTCGGCCTTTCCCCATGGAGAGCCTCAGGTGTAGGAGTGGGGGATTCACATGGTGAATGGTCTAAGACAGTGTTTCCCAACCCAGTCCTCAGGGAACCCCGGACAGTCCGCTTTTTTGCTTCCTCCCAGCTCCCAGCCAATCTGGAACACCGAATACCTGGTACAGGTGTGCTGGGAGCTGTTCCTGATTGGCTGGGAGCCGGGAGGGAGCAAAAATGTGGACTGTCCGGGATTCCCCAAGGACTTGGTTGGGAAACACTGGTCTAAGACATAACATGGTTATACTGTAGGCACTCATCTGATTAAAGGTGCCTGTATGCCGTGTGCCTGTATGCATTCAGACCCCCCCCTTATGTCTTTCCTTTGGTATTCAGATACAATGGAGAGTGGGATCTGGGAAAGGAGGCCCTGGATGACATCCTGTACCGGGCTCAGCTGGAGCTCTACTCCCAGCCGCTTCTGGTGAGGCAGTCGGCTCACGTGGCACCGCAGGGTGCACGTTACACAGTCAGCACTACCATGGGTTATTCTCACGCTGGTGAGCCCTGGGCTCAGCTTGCCCTCACGCCCCCCCCCCCCCCCCCCCCCCCCCCCCCCCTTCCCAGGTGGCCAACGCAATGAAGAGCTCGCTGCCCGCCACCGCGCCGGATAGCTCACGCGGCCGCAAGATCCTGCAGGTGGAGGTGACGCCCACGATCAGCCGGATCTCCCGCTCAGCAGTGACGGCGGCTTCTATCCGGCGCCACCGCTGGAAGCGAGAGGGTAAGAGAGCCCCACTCCCGCCCCCCACGCTACCTTTCTGGGCACATCCACAGTGCCGCCACCTGCACGCTGCCCCCTACAGGACGAGGTGGGTATGAAACTTGGAGAGACCAGGGGATGTATTGTCTGAGCTCAATGCCGTGGATGGAGTACATTATAGGGCCAAAATAAATTAGCAAAGTAGTTTTATATTTAAATGTATAAATTAGAACATTTTCGGTCTGATAAACCAGGCAAAAATGTAAAAGAGGCTTTTCAGTCACCAGGGCCCCAGTGTTGCCATCACATGGCTGTGTGGTGTCTGTCCTTGCCGAGTGACACGGTGTCCTGTTCTGTTTGTGTAACGTTTCTGTTGGTCGCTTGGGCACTTCCTACCTCGTCTGCTCCTGCTTGTGCTAACGCGTACAGAGGTCACGCACGGGCTGCTGGGGAGGGGGCGGCCGCGCTCACGTACGAAAGGCATGTCGGCCTTGGGCACTAAGGGCCATGTCCTGTCCGGTTCTGTTGTGTTGACTCCCAGATTGTTTTGACATCTCAAACGAGACGGAGTTCAGCATCTCCGTCACCCCCAGCCTCGACATCCCCTGGGAGCCGTCGGCCAATCCGGAGCGAGGAGAGAGGGGGAATCACGGCGTGCCCCCGATCACGCCTGAGGGTAGGCAGGAAGGGGGAAGCTGTGATTGGTGGGGGACTATTGTTAGGATTGGCTCCTGTCCACCCAAATGCCCCCCTCCCCCCCACTACCGTTACTCTGTTAGAGCGTTACTAACTCCGCCAGATTCCCCATGCAAAAGCTCAAAAAATGCAACCCCCTGCCCTTAACCCCACTTTAAACACCTGCTACCATCCCAGGTGCCAAAGTCCTCTTAGCAGGAGGGTAAGTAGTGTAATTCTGGGTGTGGTGTGGGCGCAGAGAGGGATGCTTGCATGAGTCTACATTTGTCCCAAGAACTTGCTGGAGCGCATGTGTCGTCACTCTTTGGGAGCTCCGCCCATATCTCTCACTGAGCATGCTCCAGCCACTTGAAATTTATGATTGGAAACCCAGGGGTATAGATCCATCCAATCACAGCATGGCATCACAGCATTCTTTAATTTTCACTAAAATCTTGCATGATGAATTCTTCTCTGTCTGTATTTCTTCTCCTCCTGAACTTTCGCAGTGCCCAGCTCCATGATTGATTAGACAGTTGAAGGGCTCTGAAAGTTGATCTATAGCCCCTTGAACACAATCCCAGTCTCTGCACCTTGAGTGTCATTGAAGCTATGTCACCTGCCAGTTTGTTTTGCAGCAGTGAAATGTACATATGGCTGGTCCGCAGTGCAATGGTGGGCAGTTATGGAGGCACCCCCTACCAAGGGCAGACCTTTTGAACGTGGGGAGGTTGAGGTCTTCACCCATTTAGGGGGAGATCGGATTATTGGGGGATTTATTAGCCAGTTTCGATTATTTGGTGGGGGGGGGGGTACAGCCCCTCCACCCGCCCCGTAATTTATGCCAATGCCCACTACAGACAGGGTAATTGCCAGCAGTGATGTGGTACTCTTCATGTTGGTTATAGGTGTGACCCACATTGTGATGGGATAGCAGAAGACAGGCCATTAGTACAGTCTCATGCAAGACTGGAAAAGCCAATTTGGATGAAAATTGCTGACAAATAAATGAATCAGATCACAAAGCGAATTATATGAAGCTGGATGCTTAGCATGAACAGGAAGCCTGCAAATGCGCAACTTCAATTTCAAAACTTGTAAAATGTTGAAAAGTAAACACCGATAGTCAGGGTGTTAGTCTACGAAGAACCACCGCCCACTGTCTGGAGGCAAGCTGGCACCACCACACACTGAGGAACCACCACCTAGCGTCTGTTGCTGGGGCTGCACCACCCACTGTCCAGAGAGCATGACCACCTATTAATACCACACAAGCAGGTACCCCACTGAAACTCAGTCTGTTTATCCTGGGGTCATTTCACTGTGATCAGCATGCTCAGTGACTAAGCCCCACTGCCAAGCCTGACCACTTCCGTGTCCGTGCATGTTTGGTCCAAGTTGAAGGTGACTCCCCCCAAATCTGGAGATGCTCGAGAACGCCGTCCTCTCCAGTGCACCTTCATCCATGTCCTCCTGTTCTTTTCCATTCTCCATTCAATGTCAGAATAGGCGCCTGATGTCTTGTTGCAAGCACCCCCCACACAAACACCTGCACCATGGGAAGCGGAGTATCTGTGACAGGTTAGCCTGGTTTGGGTTCTCAGTGTCACCTCTGTCTCTGCCTTACTGCGAGTATATGAGGTCCGGTTTCACCAGTGAGAAGTGAAGTACCTTTGCCGTTTTGGAACCAAAAGGTTGGTTGGGTGCCTGGGTAATATGATGGTCACTCCCGGGGGTCTTAGTGGTCATCTGGGCCTTTCGTGAGCCTCAGAGGGCAGGTGGTTGTCTAGTCATCCCTGGTTTCAGCAGTGGGCCCTGCTTCTGGAGAGAGCAAGGTGTCACCTCCACCTTGGTGAGGCTGGTGGAATGTAATGGGATGTGTCAGGTCTCCTGTACTCTGTGGTCGGCCTCCCGTGTACATGTTGAGTCATGCCTCTGGGCTTTGTCTTGGGGGGGTTAGCATTTTACTGTTGGTACTGCAGGTATTGTGTATAAATATGAAGTGCCTACCGCCTTAGTGGTTAGTGAAGAAAGGCTTTTAGACCAGACCAGCCCTCGCATCCAAGAACTATGAGGTTGTTCCTGTCGTCTCATCACTTTGGACTTTCTGGTGTAATACCTGTGACATTTGATAATTTGAGCGGCACAGAAGTGACACTCGATCAACACGTCACGCCCAGACAAAGGGGCATTCAAAGGGCGGTCGCTTGAGCACTGCTGGCGAGCCGCTGGTCCAGTTTGGCCGGTTCTTATGGGGTATCGGTGTCTTCCAGCTGTTGAGTCTCACGCTACATCTTTGGCTGCTGCCGACTGCCAATGTTGGACTTCTCTGGCGCTAGTTGTATTTTTTTTAGTGTTTTCAACATCTGGTTTTAAGGTTGTTATTAAAATAAGCAACCCACAGACTGGGTTCTGTCATGAAAAGCTCTCAGTCCCGTGCACTGCGCCCCCCTGCCTGTTGGGCTGTCTTCTCGCGACCCCGCAGTCCTTCCCCCTTTCCCTGCCTCCCTTTCCGCTGCTGCTTGTCCCCTGCCTGTCCGTCAGTCTGCCTCGGGGCGGGCCCACAGTCTGGTGGCCTGGATCCCCCCAGCAAACTGACCATTTCCTCCGCTACAGTCCATTTCTGCTTCTTTTATCCTGTTTGCTGCTTTCAGACTGAGATTTGAGGAACTTTACTCACTTGTGTGCCTGTCTACGTTTTATGTATTTCCTGTCTGTGTGTGGGTATGTGTGTGTTTGTGTTTGATGTGCCCAATTTATGTAACATTTGTTTTCTCAACTGTCAGGGGTTATATCATGTTCCTTAAAGACATATCGGAAGTTTTTTTCTTTTTATAATAGTGAATAACGGGATCTATTACTGATTTTCATTTTTCATTTCCTCTTTCTATAAAGTTTTCTAGGGTCCATTTATTAATAAATCGAAAATGTTTGGCCTTTAAGCTTTGTACACCTAATTTAAGCCTGATGTGGGAAATTCAGAAAGAGTCAGAACTAGTTGGAGTGAGAGTACAGGGTCAGATGTTTTGGAAGGCTCATCAACACGGTGATTGCTGCCCCTTTCTCACTTTGCACATATGGTTCAAATCAAATGAGCAGGTGTCCGAGGTCCCAGGAGGCACCTTAATTAAGGGTGTGCTGACCTCTGCTAATGAAACATGGCTGCCGTACAGGCTCCTGCCTTCTCTCACCTTACCGCCACGGCTTTCTTCCCTGGTAATTTGTCCCCTCGCTAGAGAGGCAGCTTCCAATTGATATTTCTCGCTGGGTAGCATCATGAAGGAGCGAGTTTTGTCTTTGTCCCCGTGAGTCAGCCGGTCTCGGGGTGCTGAAAATGAAGACGGCTCAGCCTGTGATCTGCCTGACCTTGTCTGAGCTGGGAGTATGTAGGTGACGGGAGGCTCAAATGTCCGTGGTCCACCTCACGCAGAGCGGCCCGTAGAAACGCAAAAAGGATCTCCACTGGTCTGGAGAGTCTCCCTAAGTCCCCCGTACTGTTGAATATCACCATGGAGTCTGTTCCAGAAGCTGCTTGGAGGTCTTGGCCGTCATTCCTGGCGTGCCTTAATGGCCCGTGCAGACGTCAGTCTCTCCCCCGCCGCCTGCAGCCCTCGCCCTCCCCGCCTCCCTCATTCTCTCTCTCGCTCCCCGTTTCTCCTTCATCAGCAGATGCGGACGGAGTGAGCGGCGGAGAGGAGTCCTTCACCCTGAACGACCCAGACGAGGGCTTCTCCTCCGGCGCGTCCAACAGCAGCCAGCCCAGCGGGGCCAAGCTGAGCAGCGAGGGCAGCTCCACCCGCAGCAGCAGCCTGAAGAAGGGCGTCGCGGGGTGGCTGTCTCGGGAGCGGGACAGGGAGCCGGGGCAGGCGCGGCACCGGGACTCCTCCGCCGACGCCCATGTGGTGCTGCGGAGGCACCAGCGCCGACCGTCGCCCCCGCCCGCCGTCACACTGGATGCCTTCGAGCTGAGCCCCGTGCGGAAGCACCTGAGCTACCCCGCCTCACAGGCCTTGGTGCGGACCGCCAGCGCTTCCTCCAGCCGCTCCTTCGACTGCACGGACATGAGCTTGAATGGGGGCCGACGTGGCGTGGCGGGGGCGGGGCTGGAGGCGGGGCTGCTGGGCGGCACCCAGGCGGGGCTCTCCCCCAGCGGTGCCCATCATTTTTCCACCAGCAGTCTTCAGGAGGAGCACCTGGCCAGGTCAGAGGAGGCCCAGGACCTTCTGTCCCCAGGGGCCCCGCTCACCAAGCAGTCTCGCTCACCCAGCTTCAACATGCAGATCATTTCGCAGGTTTAGCAAGGCCGGGGTGGGGCTGGGGCCAGGGGGAGGGGCCGGAGGGAGGGGCCATGCTCCACTCCTCCCTTTTCTCCTACTCCTCCTGCTCCTACTCCTCCTTCTGCTCCTCCTGTTCCTCTGCTCTTCCTTGCCCTGTGGTGCCCAAGATGAGATACACTCCATCTGCAGAAACTCAGGAGCTGACGGCAAGATGGGGAGTGGAAATGACAGCTCCCCCTTGTGGGAGGAAGATAAGTGTCCACCGGCGAAGCCCAGGGATGGTCTGTGACCTACAGATGTCTTTCCTATGTTTATCTTGGGGCTGTGGAGGATGCAGGATGGAGCATAAGCCCTGTGCAGGAAGTGAATCACCTGGTGCAGAGCACTCCCTGTGGCCAGGAAACCATCACTACCCAGCAAACCCTTCTTTCTGACCAAATCGAGCATTTTGTGTAATTACTGTTTATTTTATTTTTTAATTTATTTTCTTTCTTTTTTTGGGGGGGGGAGGCAGTTAAAGGGACAGGGTATGGTGACACAGAACAGAATCTGACAACTTCATTCAATGAATCAAGTGGGCTGCGGATGCTGTTAATCACAGGAAGACATAAATATTAGTGGAATCGATGTTTTTGGTTTGATTTTTCTCAAGACTTGTGGTCTATATTTTGTATTCAGTCAGCAATAAGCTTACTGTCGTACATTTGGAACAGAGAAGATCGCCGTAGTTTTCCACGCCTTTCCCGTTCCTCCTAGGGTGATGTGCAATCTACAGTCTGATTTTTATTTTAAATTCTACGTAATTTATATGGTACCCTTTTATTGTCCTGTTCAAGACTCGCATCCCAAAGACAATGCCATGAATGTTCCTAGTCTTGAATCTGTTGCTGTTATAGAAAACTTGGACCAAGGGAGACAGACTGGTTTTTTTGTTTCTCAGTGCAAACTTGATTTATTTTTCATAATTTATATGATTCGTGCATATTCCTCTAATGTATATGAGATTTTATTTTACTAAACAGAAATCTGCTGACTGTAATTCAACGACACAAACTGAGGACAGAGGCTGGAGTTTTGCCTGCCGGACAATTCCGGGGCTGCACGATGTTTTTTGACTCGAATCGGATCTGCAGGGAGGTGCAGAGGGATCCCGCAGGACCCTCAGGTTTTTGCCAATGGTGCAGCTGTGGGAAAGTCTGGCGGGGAAAAGTATGGAAGAAAACCAAAACCACAGGTCCCGGATTTCCCCGAATTACTGGTGACTGAAGGGGAGACATGCGCACCCAATGGGTCTTCTATGAATTGCACCCAAGAGACTGTTAGTAGCCAAATGTGTGTATGTGAGAGTGAGAGGGAGAATTTTGGTGTTTGTTTGAAGCCTTATGGTGTTTCGAAACGAAGGAGATTATACTACAGTCGACAGCTGGAGGAACTTTTTCTTTGTGGCTAGTTTTGGTGTGCTGACCGAATAGCTAACACCCACAATGCACCCGAATAGCTAACACCCCCCCATGACGTGCCGGATACCCGCGTGTTTGTCCAGCTTCCGTCTTGTGGTTTTGAGACATCCTAGTGTTTCCTAGTGTGTCGCAATAGGAAACACTGTAAGGTGGCCAACAGTTTTGTCACTATGATTAGTGTTAAGCTATTGGTGTTAGCTGAGCTGCTGAGCTGGACACCAAGCAGCAGGCCAGTAGAACCTCCGTCTCTGAAGCACGTTCAGGCTGTCACTGTGGTCGCTTATCTTTGCCAGCTGCTGTCATGGGTCTTCGCTAAATACCAAGGAACTGCAGTCTTGTGTCGGGTGTCGTGGAATTTTTAGGTCTGTCTGCGGGGAAATGTTTTTTTTTTTTTCTGTAGGAAGAAGATTCTGTAAGAAGCTTAGCCAAGTGCGGACAGATAGTGCAGGACGTGGGGCTCAGGCCAGCCACGTTATCTGCCATATGGCCGAGCCGTGCCGTCAATGCGGCGTTTATATTGCATGAGGGAGATGATCTTTGATCCCACGTTTGCCTGTTTCGCCTGCTTGATTGTATCCACAGACCTCAGCACACATCTAGGAAAGGGATGCTTTGTTACTTCCATCTCGATTAACTTTGAAGCTGAAGGTGCTTCGAAGTATCCTACTTGTCAGGTTGAAGGCTCCCAGGTTGTTCTTCACTCTCTCTGCTATCAGGTGGCATAGTTAATAAATGAAAACGGCCTGTAATTTCCCAATGAAGTGGTTGCCCCCTGTAGGACAAGTACAGCTCTACAGCCTGTGAATATTGTCCGGGAAGGTTACCCTTTGCTGACTGATGTGCTGATATGGTATCCTTTTGAGAGAAACTTGAACCTTTTTAAGATATACAGCGATGTGTTTGGTATGTTTTTGTCCGGCTGTGTATGTACATTAACGTCTCAGTGGTGCTTAATGACATATTACTGTCCCGTATTTTCGTGTTATGCCTGTCTGTCTGCAAGAAAGCTTAGCACTAACATCTCCTATAGTCCCATTTTCCTGATCACCACTGTTAAGGTTCCACACCCGCAGTCTCGTTAGGTCTGTGTTTTATTTATTGCTCATTTAGTGCTGTGCGTGTGTGGGAGGAAGGGGTGAATGAGACTGCAAACAGTCAGAAGACGTGTCCTCAGATTTGACTTGATGGACCTTATTGTCATCTTGTTGAATATATTGTTGAATAACACAAAACCTCACAGTAATCGCGATCCACGCTATAATTATTGTGTGTGGACTTTTTGGTGTCCATGTTTAATATGGGTTGTACCCCTAAGTGGACTATAACAGGAAAGTAGGGGTATATGTGATTTTATTTTTCCCTGGTGAGATGGGGAACAAAGGGAGTGTCTCTCACACACTGCTGAGGCTTAATGTGACTACTGTCAGACCTTCCCTCCTCGTGCGTGTGGTTACAGTGGACCAGTGTTTCCCAATCCAGTCCTCAGGGACTCATCAGATGGTCCATGTTTTTGCTCCCTCCCAGCTTGAGGGAGCAAAAACGTGAACTGTCTGCGGGTCCCCACGGACCGGATTGGCAAACTGCTGAGAGGACACCTCATCCTATCCAAAACATCACACGTGTGTCTGGCCTGTGCGTAGGCATCATCGCGTCTTTTACCAGACACGATGGAGGCTCGCCGCCCTGTGACCACGCTCAGTGGAAGTGTGAGAGCAGAGCTCACCCAGAATGCACTTTCTCTAGTGACAGATAAATGATTAATTCAGGGTTTTGTTTCCATGTCCTTAAAACTCAAGGTCTAATCAATGGCCACCGCTGACAGACCAGAAACATGGGGGGTGGGCAGGGGTTAGAATTCATAATTTTGTTTTAAAACCAAAAAGGTTTTTTTTTTCTCTCTCTTATGCTGTGCAACCTCAGGAGCAGGTTAGGAAATGTATCTGGGATTTGTCGCGGTAAAATCTCCCAGTTAAGTTTTATTCAGAAAATAAAACCTATTAATTCTATGCAACATTTTTAATTATTTATTATGACGTTTCCTTTGGTGACTTTTTAACCGTTTTGGGTCTTTGAGCTGACATTGGCACGCATGCAGCTACTGCACGGGAGACACTTCGTGTTATGTGGACTGCAGGAGTGTCAAGAAGACAAAAGCAGGGTGGGGGTGGGGGTGGGGGGCACCTTCACAGCATCGCACTGCTGTAGCCAAGAGAGGGACAGCATGACTCGCGGGTCCATCCATCTTCCCGCGGCCGCGCGCCGCTGCCCTCTTCATCATTGTGCGCCATCTCCCTCGAGAGAGGTGCGTAGCTTTCCTCGTGCTGCTGGTTATGTCCGTCGTGAAAGACACAAAACTATGGTGACCCCAGAGGGTCAAACTGAGCTCATGCATGTAAAAGCCATTTCCTTTGTAGCTGTTAATCCATAATGGTTTGAAGCCATTGGCATATAAAATGAATAGAGTTAATGCATACAATCTTAAAGATTCTAGTGAACTTAAAATGTGAAACATTGTACCATTGATGTTGTAAATGGAATAAAAAAAATAAATCCTTGTAAATATAAAAAATGTACATAATGAGAGTGAGACAATAAAAATCTGTCTGCAAGAGAGATATGTATCTGTAAAATGTTGAATAAATATTTGTGTTTATGGATCTGTACTCGTCTTTGTTTTTTGAGAATGTTTTCTGAGACTGCAAAATAGTTTCACTAAATTATTTTTGAAACTTTTTTTATTTGAAAAGTGAAAGTCATTGTTGACACACAACAACAAAATATGTCATCTGTATTTAACCCATGTGACATTGTGACACAGCAGTGAGCAGCTACATGAGCGCCCGGGGATGCAGTGCTTGGGGACGGTACCTTGCTCAGGGTACCTTAGTGGTACTTGCGGGTCGGGGACTTGAACCGGCAACCTTCTGATTACACCACCACTTATTTTAAATTAAGTCAATTTAGTTTGCTTTATTTTGTTGAAAACCTTCAAATGGAAAGCGATAAATTGATTTTTGGTTAAGCATATACAGAAACCCTGGAAAGACCGAGTCAGAAAAGGAGCACATAGCCACTATTTCAAGCAGCTTGCAAGCAAACATACTAAAGTTGTGGACTCAAACCCAACTGATCTACATGTCAGTTTTCTCTGTGAACCCATATCTATAAGTACATACATATATGTCACAGCATATAGGTAAGGAATCTCCCTGATGGTTTGAGTTAGTTCTGTAAATACAGCTGTGCATAAACAGCACCTATCTGGTAGGCGGCCTAAAAGAGTAAGCATCAGCAGTGGGAATAGATTATAACTATTAGCATCACCCCAAAGCCTGACCCATCTGCTACAGAGTTGTTCCTTCTTGACAATACTAAAATAAAACTGACATATAAAGGTTCACAAGGTTACAGATTCCAGTATTCCTACTGTGTGCACATTATATTGGGAATATTTTTTAAATGGCTGTGCTGCCATCTACTGGTCACCCTTATGCATTGGAAATGGTTAATGCACAAAGCCTTATAGGCAGCTTTAGAGAGACAACCCAAAAGATTTTCTCAAGAGGTGGTACTTGCCTGTGGCCTGTGTTTTACTGGCCAGGGGTAGCACTTTCTACTAATGATGGCCAAATAAAGCTCCATGAACCATTTGTTGTATTTTCTGACCCCACTGGATGGTGCTCTCTGTTCAAAAAGAGGGCTCAAAACATGCCCCAAAGCAAGGCCGCCACCTAGCGGGGGTCATAAAATACAGCAAATGGTTCATGAAGATTCATTCAGCCATCACTACTTTCTACCTCAGTAATTTCCATATACCTCAAAAAGGTATATAATATATATAAGGGTACAGAAGCCCAAGTGTTAAAAAACATATTCCTCTAATTATACAAAAAGAATATGAAACTATAAATTTTATAAGCATTCCATTTTTCATAAATACTAACATAGCAAGTTCAATTTTGAGCCAAAAGCTAACTAATACAGACCGTGAGTAGAGATTACCAAAGCCATTAAGTGGCTAACGCTGTACAGTTTACAAACAGAAACAACATCCCTATCCTTGGTTCTAACAGATGCTGGTTGTTACTGATCTGGAATCTGCATGGTGACTGAGCACATGGTCTTGGCAGGAGCTACGGAATCTAGGGATACAGAGGACGATGACATCACTGCTCTGGAATGGTCACCTTCCGCACAGGGCAATGTTCAGCCGAGCTTGTTGCTTCCTCACAAAACAAAGCTATCACACACTGGAGGGGCTTTTGAAGTACTTAGATGGTAATTAGTGTTACTTTCTCCCAAGGTTCCTGTCCAGCACAACATGACTGAGAGCTGAGGCCCTGTCCATGCTCTGTCAGGTACTGACTGGTTTTACACAACTAGAACAAATCAAGTAACCAGCAGGTAAAGCAGGCTCTTCTAATTTCCCTCACAGTAGGTTTTGGAATTTCCTTTCTGCCATCAGTACCTAGCACATTCTCACTATCTCCCCCTGGTGGTCACACTGTCCCTGTGCACCTCAGTGCTGGATAACGTCAGCCATGGCGGCCTGACAGTCGCGTCTGCGCAGCAAGCGCAGCCTGTTGTCCGTCGCCTTACGGACAACCTGCAGCTCTTCGGGATCCAGCTCTTTCAGCAGAAGCAAGACTGCATCCAGCACGTGCGCCTGCATGGGGAATGCATGGGATAAACTGAATAGCACAAGTTTGATCACTACACCCATCTGCATGTACGTCTACTCAGGGCGCAGAAAATGCAAGAACACACGCTTCTCAGTACAAAGTTAATGCACGCTACTGACCCTTTTTCCCGTGTCCCTCGGGGAGGAGAAGGACGGAAATTTATCCCTGGGTATCGGTTTCATTCCCAGCTGCTCACGGATTTTACTGCAACAAGAAAAATTTCATCATTAAGATTTAACACTGACATTAGCATTCACCACTACAGAAAAGCAAGCTGCACTTAAACCGGCCACCACTTGTTCATGCCTAAAGGGGGGGGGGGGGTATAACTGAAGTAACTGAAAGAGTCTGGGGTGCAGAAAGTCCTCCGTCGCATGACCATACATGCAGAGCAGCGTGTGCCAATCTGGTCCTCGGGCACCTGCAGACAGTCCACATTTTTGCTCCCTCTTAGATCCCAGGGAGGGAGCAAAAATATGGACTGAGTGGCAGGGAGCTGGGAGGGAGCAAAAACATGGACTGACTGGGTTCCTGAGGACCGGATTAGGAAACACAGATGTAGAGCAGAAGTGTAGTAAAAGTGCCAAGCTGCCGCAATAGCCACAGAGGGACAGAGGGGGTCCTCACTTGGTCTCCTCCATGCTGTAGTTGAGGGGGTCACTCTCGCTGTCAGCCTCTACCCCCCCGTTGGAGGAGCAGGGGCCAGGGGCTGGGGGGCTGCTGATCTCCTCCCCTTCCTCGAGGGCCTGGGTCAACTCCTCCTCCGTCACCACTGGAAAACACAAAGAAATGTGGGATCCACTTTCAACACTGGGAACAGTGGAGGAACTCGGCCTCTTTCTGCATATGATAGAATTACACAACAGTAATAACAATGCAATATTACCATTAGAAATCACAGAAGAAATCATAGTGATTTTAATTAGATGCACACTACTGTGAAGTATGGTGCCATGAACTGACAGCAACAAACAGGGCCCAGCACTCCAGTCCGGTCACCTTGGTTGTCCAGCTTGTGCAGGCCGGGCAGGTTGCGCAGCACAGTGAGGCGGTACTTGGTCGAGTCAGAACCACAGCATGGGTTTTCAGCCAGCCATAGCACACGCAGCCGGGCCAGGTGCTGCAGATGTGCGAGCTCCGCCAGGCTCTGGATGCTGTTCCGTCGCAGGTAGAGCTCCGCTAGGCTCAGGCAGCGGCTGACTGGCTCCAGAGAGCTGATTCTATTGGCACTGGGGTTGGGGCACATACACAATTGTCAAACAATTTGTAAAATTCTGCCAGCAGAGCAGGTTTAGGTGAGCGAATGACTGAGCAACTGAATACAATTTACAAAGCACTATGGTTATTTTCTCTTTACCCATAAAAAGCCTCAACAAAAGTAAACTGTCCCAATCCACGAAACAGCTTGTTTTCTCATCAGAAAGAAAAACAATCAGGTGAAAAACAAAAATCTCTGATTTCATGCGTTTAAAAAGTTTGATGTCTGTAAAACACGCCTTACCTGAGAGTCAGCACCTCAATATTGGGCATCTCTGTGAATATAGAGATCTGGAAAAATCGATATATTTAAGAACAAAAAACTGTTACACATGTGATCATTGCCCATTCGAATACATGTTCAATGAGATTAAAAAGTATGCAAATTATAATATAAATACATAACACTTACATCTGTCAGATTACAGCCCCTGTAAGAAAGAAGACAGTTTGTTATAGTACGACGCACTTACTAATAAAGTAAAAAGTAAGACAGGGAGAACCGAAATTATTATTAGGTAGATCACACACACTTAGGGTGTGCGCAGATCAATAGTAATAGCCACCAAAATATTCAGTTACAGTGAAACACAGCCAGTGCACTAGAATACCCGACAGGTTTACAGCTGCCAGCCGATCGGTATTCATACGTTCATTATTTAACGGGGAACTCGGCTCCAAATTACAGCTAGATTAGGCCGTGTACCTTTCATTACACCGGTCAGTATTGTCCCCGACGTTAAACACGAGTCAATCGGCCAGTTAAAGGCCAGCTATCGGACACAAGCCGGACTGCCGCTCTCTGCTAGCGTGCTAGCCAGCGAGCTAGCGCTCCCAATACGTACCAGCAGTTCAGCTTTTTAACACTGTCGAGGTCCGAGGCTTTAGCCCTCGCAAGCACTAACTTTCGAGTTAATTTCATCTTGATAGCAACAGCCGGTATTGTAGTTGTTGTGCAGTTAAGCGATAGTGTTTTATCTAATTAATCATAACTCCGCCACTCTTTGAATACGCGCACGTAATTGTGCGACTGTTTATAATCGAGTGCGCACGCGCGCTTGTTTGTCCACGTGGCCTACAAAGCGTCAGTAGCGACGGCATGGTTACCATTTACTGTACGCACATGTAGTACATTCTTCAGCATATGCACTAATTAGAGAATAAAACTAGAGAATAATATGATACAGTTCATTAGTAACATATTTGTAAACGAAGTCAAATGTATTTGTCTATTTTATATTTATTGAAAATGCTAGACAAAATTTTTACCCAATTAGGTCCACTACAGGTGTCACTGGATACTTTAAACTATATTGTTACTGTAATGTATCGGGCAGCCTGGAAACTGATGCCAAGGTAACAGATTTGGGTGTGGAAGAAAACAAGTTCGGCTAAACAGATAAAGGACGCCTTAAACTAATATCATCGCATGAAAAGTTTAAGTTTTGCTGCTGAAAAGTGTAACCTTAGGCAGCCGTCTTTAAAGAGAACAGGTGCTAGACTGGGCGAGATTTCGGTGATGCTCAGCACAGGTGACGGCAGCTACCTGGACCGTCATGTCTGAGAATGAAGGGGCCACATGCAAAGACACCAAAGCAGGTACCTGCCACAGACACACACTGGCTTTGGGGTGAATTTGTAATGCTGCTATACATGCCGCTGCTCTGGTTCTGATGGGGGCTTGGCTCTCTGGACGCAGTATTATTTCAGAAAGCTGCTTATAATAAGCTTTATGAGGAAAAGACTGGACGCGATAGAGCAAGATTAGTTATGCACTTCTCTATAGTTTGTCCTGTTTTTTCCTTTCTGGAAATACTGCATATGGGTCATTATTTAATTGAGGGTAGATTTCATGTCCCTAGGATACATACCGTAAAAAATAAAATGAAATATCCTTGAAAGAGTGTTAAAATATAGTATTTAAGCAGATCTATAGATGTCAAATGTCGTATAATCCATGTTGATATGAAACTAGTAAATTTGCAGTGTATTTGACTGTTTATGATAATGCAGTGACTTGCTGAAGATGGATGTGTGAAGTATACCAATGGGGTTATCAGAGGGTCTATCATCCCATTAAACATTTTGCCATAACACATAAAGATGGAGGAAATGTGTCATTCTGAGTTTAGAAGGCATGCATGCTTTACCTCATTTTCCAGTGCAGGGTCATAGCTTTTCAGGAATGCTGCCCAGATCGGAGATCAAGGTACACCCAACGGAGTGTAATGGCCAGCAGAGGGTGCTGCAGCTGAGCCGACCCAAGAGCAGCGATGACAAGGTGGGTGCCTGCAAAGCTTAGTCTGGTTTGCGTCCTAACTGGGCCCCTGGGGCTGATGCAAAGGGCTAATCCGCTATGCCTACTAAGTGCAGTAAAGTCCCACGTGGGGGTCCCTGAGCAAGGACTAAAATTAGACGACTGAGAAAGAAAAAAATATGATGATATGAATATATCACTAGATTACTTCGGTGATATTATTACATCTAATGAGATGAATACCTTCTCTATTTCATTAAAGCACTACGAATGGTAGCTCAGTGGGTAACACTCTGGGGGTCCGACCTGTGTGTGTACCATCCAGAGGTGGAAGTTTCCAGTCCAGAAAGTAAACATCCAGACGAAGATTTTGTTTCAATCAACTAGTTGAGTACAGGCAGAACTGGTTGGTTGAAACATAATCTTTCTCTGGATTGTTATTATCTGGACCTGAAATTTCTACGTCTGGCACCCTCCATGTTCTCCGCATGTTTACTCTGGGTACTCTCGCCCCCCCCCCCCCCCCTTCACTGTCCATAGACATGTAATTAAATTAACTAACTGGAATCTTCAAGTTGCCTGTAGGGTGGGACTATGTGTGCATTTAGGGTGTACCCCTGCCTGGGGCCCTATATTGGCTGCAACTGGCATCCCTACAGCCCTGGAAGGTGGACAGATAGCAGCTCACAAATCAAAATGATTATCCATCCATCTTCCAACCCACCATATCCATTTTCAGGTCACAGGGGGTCTGGAGCCTATCCCGAAAGCTACAGGCACGAGGCAGGGAACAACCCTGGATGGGGGAGGGAAGCCCATCACAGGGCACACTCACACACCATTCAATCACACACACATATGGGCAATCTAGCGATTCCAATCAGCCTTAGCATGTTTTTGGACCGCGGGGGGAAACTGGAGCACCTGGAGGGAACCCCATGACAACATGGAGAGAACATGCAAACTCCGTACACATGCAACCAGGGTGAGATTCAAACCCCAGTCCCCAAGGTGTGAGGCACCACTGCACCACCATGCCGCCCCATCAAAGTGATTATGTTCCATAAAATTTAAAAATCTATGCCTAAAGCTTAACGATCATATTAAACATAGAGCGGTGGGGGGTCCTCCCCCCAATAAATTCTGGCGCATGACAACCGCGTACACTATGAGACTTGACCCCTATGTAGCAGACTGGGTAGAAAAACAAACAAACAAACAAAAAAAGGCAGTTTGCCAGCTCACACACTAATGGGCTCCCCAGGAAAATGCATGGCCTGCCAGCTCAGGACTGCTAATAGTCAATATCCAGATTTCCCCACACAAATGAATGCAGCGACCCATAGCATTACATTTGCCATTTGCATTGCATCATGGGAAGTGAAGTGCTTCTATCATCCAGTACGTTCTGATCATATTGGAAGCCGGGAACCAATTCAGCTCTGTGATGTTAGGAGTGGATTAAAATAGCCTGCTGGTCTACAAATAAGAAGCAGTCAGAACTGCCCTGCTCAGACTGCGCTCTCTAGGCTGCCTGTGACATCATTGCTGCAGGAGTGGATGCAGCTGCTCACTGCAGAGCCCCCCCCCACCCCTCCCACCAGCACAGCCTGGAATAGTATCCACAGACAGAGTGCATGCAGTCGCCGTGACAATGGGGGACGTGATGGAGCCCAGCTTTGTGCAGACGCTGGCGGCCAGCGTGACTCGCACCGCCAAGTACCTCTCCCTCTCTCCCTCCTTCCAGCGGTGTGCGTTCATGGCTTGGATCAAGGAGAACATCCGGAAGAAGGAGTGTGCTTACTACGCGGAGGACGGCAGGTAAGTGAGTGCGAGCGGCCGGGGCGGGTGCTGTGCGTGACCTGTGTGCAAAGAGCCGCGCTTGTATGACGGGACATGTGCGGAGCCTGAGGCTGTGTTTCCACGGGAAAGTCCTCGCCGCTGCACCATGCAGAGAAGATGCTGCATGTCTGCTTAGTCTCCTGTGGCATCATACAGCACGTCTGGGTTTCCCTCTGTCTCTTCCTTTGGTGTTAACCATGGATATAAAAGGTAAAAATACAGCCCTTAGTACCACTCACATAAACTAGCCATTATTTACCTCAGTGACACGACAATTTTCTGGGAAAGCCGTGAAAAGCTTTTTTGTAGTTACATTTATCAAGATTCCTTTAACTCTGCTCTTTCAGAGTGAGATGCACAGCTTCCTGGTTACAATTTAATTATGAACCATCCAGAAGAGCTATGTCATGCCTGCCTGCTGACATTATTTAAATTTAATATTAATATGAAAAGAGTGTGGGTTTTAAGATACTTCTGTAAAAGACAGTCACACAATAAAAGCAGGAATGTGACTTGATGTATTTATTTGATAAGGTCCAGGGTGGCATGGTGGCTCAAAGCTCCAGGATTGAGGGCAGGTCTTGCTCTAGCTATATGCAGGACTGGCAGTTGCTGAGGCTCCCTGAATTACATGGGACACGGAGGCTGTGAAATGATCATCGGTCTTCTCGGTTGGGGGGCCTCCCGGGTAAAGCCCTGCTTAGGGCCCCAGAGAAGGTGGGGCTGGCCCTGGTGGGTGCTACACCCGAGCCCCAAAGTGTGTGTGAAGGCTGCATGGTCTCCCCGCGTTGTTCAGCTTTTTCCAGGTACTTCTGTTTCCTCCGGCAGCCAATACACACGCACTGGCGTTTGCCCGCAGTGTTTTCCCTGCGATGGCCTTGCGTTTTGCGCAGGGCAGATCCCTGCCTGGTGCCCAGTGCTGTACAGGACAGGCATTACAAGAGAAAAAACAATAGAAAAACTGGTAACTGTCGGGTATGTCGCAGTATTCAATTTCATTCAAGTCATTAATATGCCATAACAGTAATGTGTTTCTAAGAATACATTGAAGTACATTTTTTCACTTTTCCTGAGTACTAAAATCGATTACCCCTGCATGCAGTAGGTGAGGGCACTCAACAGTAATGTGGTTTGTCTGCCTCTTGACAGTTACAAAGCTTCTCCTTCCTGTTTTGAAGCAATGTGAGACTGACTGCTTTGCTGATCACCAATCAAATGCAGATATTACTGGCAACCTAACCAATGATGTTCTGCTGGGCTCAGAAGAAAACATCCATCCTGTAGCCCAGCAAGTCCGTTAGGATTGATGAGAATCGATGAGAATTGATGACAGTCAATGTGTTTGGAAATATTTCAGTGTCCTGGAAAAACGGAAAGAAATGTTTGTCAAATATTATATGCATAATGCATAAATAAATAAAATTACGCAAGTCTACATTGTAACACAGGCTTTAGGCCTACGTATTCTCAGATTAAATAAAAAAGAATACAAACTTTTTGCAAACAAACCGAAAAATACATTTAAGCCTACTTCCATCATTTCCGGTGACTACAGGCCACGTGACCGCAGACTGGATCTCAGACTCATCATTATTATTGTCACCAGACCTGCCTGCTTCCACAACATTCTTTTTAAGGTTTTCCTGTTTGGCCACAGGTCTGATCTCTCCTGCTCATTTCTGTTTGTCGTTATGGTGCACACTTTATCAGAGTGAGTCAAACGTACAAACAATGTTTTTTTTCCACTTATAGGCAAGCCTATAGCCTACACATTCATTAAAAAATTAAGATTAATTTTTTTTAAGTAGAAGCATATGTGGAAATGAAATTTTTGCCCATTTTAGTACAAGTCACCAGACATTATGACCTGAGAGATTTAAATTTGATGGACTTCAGTAGAATATCCTCAGTGGATAAAAAAAAAACTATACTGCAGCCACTTATCTGCACAAGGGATCTCAGGAAGTGGTGTGGGTGGGGGGCGAGTCCATTACAGGGCACACAGACAATTAACTTAACTGCATGTCTGTGGACTGCAGAAGATAACGGAAGTACCCTGAGGAAACCCAATACATAGAACAGGGTTGGGATTCAAACCCATAACTCTCTGGTGACGAAGTGACAGTCCCCCGTGCTGAGCTCCACCGCAATAAGCAAACGGCACCAAAAAAACAAGAACTGGAATCAAAAACAACACGTGTTGGTAATCCTGTGCTTCACTGAGACAATTTCTCTGACAGGGAGGGGGTCTGTAAGTGTGGCTACCCAAAGACTCACCATGCCGATGAGGCCATCAAGCCGGAGGAGTTCCTGGGAGAGTCGTGGGACAAACATAAGCATATTCGGGAGGCGCCCACTGACGCGTTCGGAGATGTCAGTCTGGGGGGACACAAAGTTGGAAAGGTACTCCACCATTCTGCTCAGGGGCCCAATCTAAGCGGTGTCCCCTGCATCTTGGTCATTTGATCAGAGTATAATTGCTGTTGATCTTATAGGACAGTAATTAAAGACGAACATGGACTTCCAAGTCGCTTTAGCTAAAAATCAGTTGCTGACTGTAAAGCCGTTTTTCTTATGCAAAAGTCATTCACTTCTCTTTCAACATGTGTGTGTGTGTGTGCACCTGTGCCCAGTACATCCGAGTGTCCACAGACACCTCCTCTGAGACCCTCTATGAGCTCCTGACTGAGCACTGGAGGCTCCGCCCTCCTAACCTGCTCATCTCAGTCACGGGTGGGGCCAAGAACTTTTACATGAAGACCCGGCTTAAGGAGTTGTTCCGCAGAGGGCTGATTAAGGTGGCCCAAAGCACAGGTACTGCTCTTTTTGTTCCAATGTTTTTATCATACAGGCTCCATAATGATTGCGCACAGGGATGATGGCTCAGATTGCTAGGAATCATGGTTTGAAATGGTACTACTGTAACCGGCAGGATCCTGATGTTGTTCTGCAGAAAAAGGGAATGATCCTGCCTGCCTCCCTTAATCCGACGTCATTGATCTATGAGGCAGCGACTCCTTGCTCTTCTTGGTCATTGTGGAATCATGGCAGACTGCAGAGTCACGGGCCTAGAGGTCACTTGCAGTAGTTTTTGCCTCCTATCCCTGTGTGGATTGGTATCTGGTCTTTGTCTCGTGTCTAGGGGCATGGATTGTGACGGGTGGGACCCACACGGGTGTGATGAAGCATGTGGGCATGGCCATGCGGGACTACACTTTGAGTAGCAGTGCTTTTGATGCCCAGGTCGTGGCCATCGGTGTGGTCACCTGGGGGGTCGTGCACAACCGGGAACCCCTGGTCCACCCTGAGGTAGGCCATGAAGCTTCAGATAAGACCTCTATTATCACACGTTGGAGCACCTTTACATGCCTGCTCTCTCCCTCAGGGCTGCTTTCCTGCTCACTACTCCCTGGACGAGCAGGGACAAGGCCGGCTGTCATGTCTAGATGTCAACCACTCGCACTTCCTGCTGGTAGATGACGGCACACACGGCCAGTATGGGGCGGAGATTGTGCTCCGCAGCCGCCTGGAGAAGCTCGTCTCCCAGCAGCCACTTGGACAGAGAGGCGGTGCGTACCAAACTTTCCATTCTCCTCTGCTTCCTGGAGATGTCTTCAGGTTCTCTGCAGCCTGGTTTCTGGAACTTTAGTGTGACATTTATTTAGACTGTTGTTGTTTCACGCACCTCCCCTGCACTCTGTTTTTTGTATGTTTGTGACCTGCACAGAAGGTGGAGTTAAGATCCCAGTAGTGTGTGTGGTTTTGGAGGGTGGGCCAGGCACACTCAACGTAAGGTTTGATCCTTTATTCACATTTAGAGCTAGTTTGTGTGCTCTTCGTCCAGTTTAATCTCAGACCCCTTGTGGATGACACAGTGTCCCATGCCATCATGTCTTCATAGACTATCTACAATGCCATGCTCAATGGCACCCCCTATGTCATCCTGGAGGGCTCCGGGCGGGTGGCCGACGTCATCGCCCATGCAGCCAGACTGCCTCTGTCTCAGGTCAACATCACTCTCATCCGCAAGCTGATGAAAAGGTTCTTTAGTCAGGAGTACGAGAGCTTCTCTAGCCTCATGATCATCGAGTGGACCAAAAAGGTGAGCTGTGGGCGATGCACAGAGGTGGACATTCAGGTCCAATAACTATAAATCCAGTCCAAGATTTTGTTTCAACCAACTGTGGCTCTTCTTGTATCTTCTGGACTTGAAATGTCTACATCTGGTGATTCCAGTGAGGATGCTGTGAGACCCCCGCCTTCTCCAGTGCTCTGTCTGTCGACGAGGATGTACAGATGCCCTGGGGG
>JAODKL010000103.1:1272901-1296202 GCA_026780765.1 Petrocephalus schoutedeni | reverse complement strand
GGGGGGGCAGTGGGGGCGTGGCCTAATGCCCAGCTTCCCTTTCAGATTCAGGATATCCTCAGGATGCCCCACTTGCTGACAGTATTCCGAATTGACGAGGAAAGGCACATTGATTTGGATGTGGCTATTCTGCAGGCCCTCTTGAAAGGTAATCCTTGGCATGGTGGCTGCATTACAGATGAAAGACAAATCACCCAACTCTACATTTTTAATTTGCACTAAAATAAAACTGAATTAAGAAAACATGCAGAGAATTCCTGTAAAAGTAAACTGACAAGGGCTCCTTTCCTAGGGGGCCATGCTGCTTGAAAATGTTAATATTTCATTATCCATAGCCGTCTGTCAGATAACTGAAGAATTCCTCCACAGTGAACCAGTGGATATTTATTTATCTATCTATCATCATTTATTTATCATTATTTACTCTCATGTCTGAGGGCTCCTTATGTTCCTTGACCATAAACACAATTAATATAATCACAGTCAGCATCTTACTCCCTAAGCCAGTTACCCTGGCCCTCATTTATCAAAACTAGTGTGGATTCGGGGGCAAAAAATGATTTTTTTCAAAAATGTGATTTTTGAAACAGGGTGTAACCGGCCAAATATGGCGCACGCACATCCCCGCATTGATAAATCCGGTGGCTGGAAACAAGCGTAATTCATGTGCCATGCCCCTATTTATTCTTGGTTTACAGTCGTTTTAAGTAAAACAATCATCATCCCGAGAAATCCTTAGCTCCAGCTCAGATATCTAAATTATTTCATATTTCAATAGCTAAAAATTTAGTGTCCTCCTAGTATCGTCCTGTGGCTTTTCTGTTTAACTTTCCTGTAATATTGAGGCTACTGCAATCAAGGCCGTAGCAAGGATTTTTCAAATACTGGGGTCAGTAATGGCCAACCAGCGGCTTTTATGCAAGGATAATGATCATTTTCATCAAGTTTCATGAATGAAACTTCATGAAAAAATACCAAAGACATGATCTCTGTGTCCTCAATGGTAATCTAATCCAATCCAGCTATATTTGTAAAGCACCGTGTGCAACCACATTGGGCCAAAGTGCCGTACAGCGGGATGAAAGGCATATAACAGCTCTCACATGGCATAAATACACATAAATACAAATGAAGTAAATATAAATATAACCCGCAATAAACATTTCACCTGAGATCTTGATAATCATCTGCTCAACATCATTTTAGCGTAACTCCAATGTAATAATTCTCCGGCACAGCTTGATCTCCTCCGCTTCAGCGCGAGTCCGCACTGACAGAAAAGTACGTACATCATCTGAGAGCTGCTGTGGCATTTGAGGGTTTCCTACTCTCACTTCCAAATTGATAAATCCCGAAATTTGTGTAGAAATGACCGTACACCCATTTTTCTGCCGTACACATGCTTGATAAATGAGGGCCCTTGTCTTTTGGAGACATTTCCCTATTTTCCTGCTTCCTGTTGCCATTAATAGGCATGTCTGAGTGTTAGTCGACCTTTTGTATGTTTGTAGCATGGAGCTACAATTTAACCCAAGTGTTTTGCAGTGAAGGAGACCACCTTGCCAGGATCTGTGCTCCATCCTTTGTCTCCCAGCCTCCAGGAACTGCGACACCCCGGGGCATGAGAGCTGGGAGCAGCAGCTGGAGCTGGCGGTGGCGTGGAACCGTGTAGACATTGCCAAGAGTGAGATTTTCACTGAGGAAAGCCAGTGGAAGGTAAGCCTTTTCCCCTGCCAAGGTGGAGACGCTGACCATCAGGATTTTTTCTCTAAGACACCTGCTAAGATGCGGCATGAGAAGATACAGATTCTGTTATGTTCACTGAATTCAGTAAACAGAGTTTTTAGTAGTATCTGCGTAGAAAATGTTTGTTTGATGACCAGCAACCTCAGATCATTCTGTGTGCACATCAGCTGACAGCCCTCCTCTTTCTCTCCTAGTCCAGTGACCTTCATCGGGCCATGCTTTCAGCACTGGTGGGCCACAAACCGGACTTCGTGAAGCTGTTTCTGGAGAATAATGTGAGCCTGAGGGAGTTCCTGAACGAAGACACCCTGTGTGAGCTCTACTCCCACCTGGAGCCCGGCTGCCTGTTCCTGCAGAGGCTCACTAGGCGGATGAAGGCTGAGAAGGGAACCAGGAATCATCTGGACCGTCTGGGCCGGAGCCAGGTGTCCCTCCGGCACGTTTCTGAGGAGGTGCACCACTTCTTGGGAAGTTTCACCCAGCCGCTCTACTCCCTGAAGCACCCCTGTGCCGAAACTCCCGAGGACGACGTCTGTGTGACAGTGAGACGCCACGTGGCCTTAAGACGTAACCCGATACCTCACTTGGAGTATGAATGCCCCTTAAGTTTCTGCTCATATGTCTCTCCCTAAAGCTTCAAACCAAAGTGTCTGCAGAGCTTCAGAGTTCATCCACCGCTGACGAGGAGAGGGAGGCAGAGGCACTCAGGGATCCCGGAAGAGACCTCTTCCTCTGGGCTATACTGCAGGACGACAGGGAGCTGGCTGAGATAGCGTGGGAGCAGGTAGTGAGGCTGTGTGGGAAGGCTCATGCTCATGCATCAAATTTACAAACACTACTGGTGACATCAGTCCACTGGTTGTGTTTGTGGTGTCTCAAATTATCAATGCATCGGAGTTCAATGGGCATATTCATGTCACAGTTTATTAACAATATGGTGGAAGGTGCAGTGGGTCTATAGACATTGCACATTGCAGTAAAGTGAACTGGCGACTTGCCCCTAGTGTGTGTCTGTCTGTGCCCTGCAATGGTCTAGCATCACATCCAGAGTATTCCCTTACACTCTGCCCTATGCTGCCTGGAGTAGGCTCCAAGCCCAGCACCACACTGTGAGTTCACTCAAGGAGTTTCTTTGATACAGGATGTGTTACTTTGATTGCGCTGGGTCCTGTCGGGGTGGCACTGCGGTCACGTGACCCCCCCGGTGACATCTCACCCGTCCAAAGTGCAGGGATAGCGTGACGGCGGCGCTAGCAGCTAGCCGGATCCTAAAGAGGATGGCCCTGGAGGAAGAGCAGGTGGGCGACGAGGCGGAGGACATGAGGAAGCTGGCCGATTATTATGAAAGGCAGGCTATTGGTGCGTGAGACGGGCCGACCTGAAAGGACATCCCGATAAGCCACGGGGATATGACATCAGTACCATTTGCCTAATGTCCTCAGCTATTTTAGCACCAGCTGGCCCCAGTTCATCCCCACAAACAAACAGTGCTGGTTCTGCCCCATAGGAGTGTTCAGCGAGTGCCACAACTGGGACGAACAGCGGGCGCAGAAGCTTTTAGTCCGCATCTCCCCTTCCTGGGGCAGGACCACCTGTCTGCGTCTGGCCTTGGAAGCTGATGACAAGAGCTTTGTGGCCCATGTAGGGGTGCAGGTAGGGGTATTCGGGGCTTATTCAGGCTGCTTAACTATGCCACAAGGATCACGGAGGACCCCTCACATCCTGTACACGATCTGTTTCAGTTGCTTCCCTTTTTCCGCCTCGCGCTATCAGGCTGCTTGACAGCGCCTCCTGCTTGTGGCCATGCAACATCGCAACATTTAAATGTTTACATTTGCACCAGCGTACACCCCAGACGATCTGTTTGCACATTGCATGTGATACATGTTATGTACAGGGCCAAAAGAACCAGGGGGGCAGGGGTCAAGGGGGGACATATAGCCTACCCCTAATATTTAATTTGACTACATTCATCCCCCCAATTAACAGACCTTTGTATTTAAATTACTAAGCCCCTGTACTGTACGTATAGATGTATGCTGTCTATATTATGCATGTGTCAGCTTTTTGCATTGCAGTACTCAAATTTGCACACATTACTGTATTTATGACACACCTTGCATGTACTACTCTCTGTTTTGTATATTATGCTGTATATTTATTCTGCGTCTGCATTATGACCTAATCGTTAGTTGTCTGCTGTCATGGCATCTCCAACAGTAGCAAGCTGTGCCAGCACAAATTTCCACCAGCTGTGGTCGTGTGGTAATAAAGACTCTGATGGCCTGGTGCCCTGTTGTGCTGCTGCTGCTAGGGATGGTGGTGGTGTGGGGGGGGGGGTGCCTCCCTCCATGTAAATGGTTATACTTGGGGAGGGAGGGGGTCCTGATTGAACTGTTCTCCTTCCACCCTCCCTCCAGGCATTTCTGACCCAGATCTGGTATGGAGAGCTAGCAGTGAGCAACCGACAGTGGAAGGTGCTTCTGTGCATGGCCTTCCCTCTGCTCATCTACACTGGCTTCGTCAGCTTCAGGTCAGGATCGACTTCCTCTGCCCTTCTACTTCAGAAGCACTACCGCGCGCAACTATGCAACGAAGAGACCGAAAGAGAAGCAATACTGCATTATCTGTTTTGGCGAATTGCTGCCACAAGGTGGTAGCACCGGACTTTATGACTGGCTGTGTCCGGCTTTCAGCAGATGGAGGAGAGAGATGAATGAGGAACGACACATTTATTTAGCAAGCATTTTTATCCAAAGCAACGTTAAAGTGAGAAAGCGGGTTCGTAGTCCCTCAGTCCCTGGAGATATTGGGGTTACCGCTCTGCCCATCACGGGCTCTGAACTAGCGGCCTTAACGGGCACGGTCCGTCAGAGCCGCACACCTGTCAGATGAAGGTCTACTGTGTCGTTATATACTCCACATTCATAAAACCTTCTACTGAATGTCACTTCCCATACAGGACATTTGCGATAAATTAATAAACTCAAATAAAATGGTTTAATTACTGAATGGTATGCAAATGCATATAACTACAGCGGGCGTCGCGGTTCAATGGAGTACCTTAAATTAATAGACGTCTTCCTTTCCTAGGCGTGACGAGGAAATTCACAAGGCGTCCGAGCGGAAGAACAAGCTTAAGGAAGCGGCGGCGGGCGCCCCGTCAGATACGCGCTGGAAAGCGGAGCTCCGGTGAGAGGCGCCGGCTTTAGCTGATTCAGCGCAGCAGCCGGGCGCTTCCTGCGGCGCCCGCCTCTTTTAAAGTGCCAGAGAGCATCATTAACCCAGCTGCATGCATCAGGGAGATTCGGGCACACATTAGCAGCAGAGACGGTAACTAACGAAAATGGAGAAGCCGATACAGTCGATAGGGTCTCTGTACTGGTCTTTCTGCTCAGCACCCGGTCCTAATGAAGCAGAACAGCTTTCATAGATGTATTTTAAAAAAACGTATTGTGTCAATATGGGTTGTGACTGGCTGCAGTTTTGTATATGTAGGTATATCAATGTAAGTATATTAGCAGGTTTCAATGGGGTGTGCACGCACATATCCCCGGAGATATAGGCCGATATCCCCTTCTCAAAAGCTTCCTCTTAGATTTATGCACCCAGAATGCCCTATTGCACTTCATCAAGCAATTTACTGTGCAACTTATCTCAGTAAGTGACTCCAGTCTTTGAGAAATTGTGGAAAACATTTTCTGTGGCTCCTCCCTCCAGACACATGCGACTCCACACAAACCTCAAGCCTCTGGACTGCATCTCCCGCATGGCTGGCTTTGTTATGGCCCCTGTGGTCAAGTTTTACTGGAACATCGTGTCCTACTTCAGCTTCCTGTTGCTCTTTGGTTTCGTGCTGGTGGTCGACTTCCAGCTGACGCCCTCCTGGTTGGAGCTGCTGCTGTACTTGTGGCTGGTCTCGCTGGTGGTTGAGGAACTGCGGCAGGTGAGCGGACCAGTGCCACACCTTCTGGTGAAGGAGTGGCCCTGCAGACCTCTATCCTGTAAGCCAAGACAATATACACGGGAAAATCTGTTAAGCAATAGGCTAAAATCTCAAATGGGACACTGCTTTTTGCTCTTTTTATTCAATTTTATTTGTATAAAGCATTTTCATGTTATATTGTATCAAAGTGCTTTATATTATCCCTGTCCAATGGCCCCATTGAGCAAGCCAGAGGTAACAGTGGCAAGGAAAAACTCCCTATGAGGAAGAAACCTTGGGAGGAACCAGACCCAAAGGGGGAGCCCATCCTCCAGGGGCCGGTAGAGGAGGTCAAATGAACAAGATGGCAAAATCCTAATTTACACAGTCTAAATTTTAAGATTTGTGTCTAAATGCGGAGGGCAGGCAGGTGATGGTGGGCAGATGCTAGCGGGCAGGTGATGGCGGGCAGGTGTTGGCAGGCAGATGCTGGCGGGCAGGTGATGACAGGTAGGTGATGGTGGGCTGGTGCTGGCGGGCAGGTGATGGCAGGTAGGTGATGGCAGGCAGGTGATGGAGGGCAGGTGATGGTGGGCAGGTGCTGGCAGGTAGGTGATGGCAGGCAAGTGGTGGCAGGCAGGTGATGGAGGGCAGGTGGTGGCAGGCAGGTGGTGGCAGGCAGGTGATGGAGGGCAGGTGATGGAGGGCAGGTGTTGGCGGGTAGGTGATGGCGGGCAGGTGATGGAGGGCAGGTGCTGGCAGGTAGGTGATGGCAGGCAAGTGGTGGCAGGTAGGTGATGGAGGGCAGGTGGTGGTGGGGAGGTGATGGCAGGTAGGTGATGGAGGGCAGGTGATGACAGGCAGGTGCTGGTGCCGCTACTGATGGCAGGATGAACAGTGCTACAGCAGCAGATCCCTGCTTATGGCGGGAAGTAGTTTTCCACACTTTTTTCACTGCACTGTTACTCTTCAAATTTAAGCTCTTCGAGGATCACGATGGATTTGGGTTTCAAAAGAAGGTCAAGAGGTACATCAATGACCTGTGGAACATTTTGGATGTGCTCTCCATTCTGCTGTTTGCATCTGGATTTGTTTGCAGGTACTTAATGATTATTGAGCGCCATGTTCAGTGAAGCGTGAATGTTAATTACGCATGTCAGAACCACTTTACAAACAAGCCACTCTTTTCCAACTTATAAATGGTAGAAACTCATTAATAGACGGAAAACTGTGTTATGACTTGTTTGTAATTGTCTGTTAGTACTTAAAGTGTTACATCCCAATTAATGGCCTGTTTATGAACTATTCATAAACCCTTTATAAGGGTAGTCTTATTGTGACATGGTACTGTGTGGTTGAACCATACTAATAGCATTTTACCTTGTTGGTTCCACAGGCTGATCCCGACCACATTTTACTCAGGGAAGGTCATTTTGTGCATTGATTTTATCATCTTCTGCCTCCGCTTGATGTCCATCTTCACCATCAGCAAAACACTGGGTCCCAAGATCATTATTGTCCGGAGGATGGTGGGTAGGCAATGCAATTGTGATTTAGGTGATATAGATTGTCTAAGCTCTGCTACTATACTGAAAAGAACGATAATTAAGCATATGAGGAAAGAAAACAATGAAGAAAAATAAAATGAATTTTAGATTTATTTCAATCCTGTGGGAAGTCTGCAGTTTAGTGTTCAAAGCAAAATTTCTCACATATACATCCTGCTTGGGTATGTTGCCCAATAACATAGTTCCTAACTATGTTAGCAAGTTACATAGCTGGAATCATGCAACTGAATGGAGCTTTTGGGAAACACACTCCAGAGCAATCTTAGCATGATGCAGCCTTGCGCCTCTCTTTCTCTGTATCTCTCTCTCACTCTTTCTCTGCCTCCTCACAGATGTTGGATATGTTCTTCTTCATGTTCCTGCTAAGCATCTGGATAGTGGCCTATGGAGTGGCCAAGCAGGGCATCCTGATCCAAAATGAGGGCAGGCTAGAATGGATTATGCGGGGCGTCGTCTATGAACCCTACCTCATCATTTTCGGAAACGTCCCCACTGACATTGACCGTGAGTCAGACGGGCTACAGTTTGACCAGAGAGTCAGGTTCATCAAACAATGACCGTGTATTTATGCACATGAGCAGGAGATTTATTCACAGTGAGCACGGCCCCATAAACTACTAAATATAAAGCGAATCATGATTCTTGATAATAATAATTAATAACACTATTCTTAACAAGTAAAACTGCTTTTTGTATGATATATACACCTATACACAGTTTAGAGGATAAACACACTTTTGAGCCACTACTTTAACCACAGTGACACCTACTGGAAAGTGTAAGAGCTGCGGTTCAGCTACACCAGGTTGTCGTTTCACTGCGAGGCTGGGTTCTGTGCCTTCTAGGAGTACAGTTTAGCATGGATAGCTGCACTCTCAATGGCAGCGACCCCCTTAAGCCGATGTGCCCAGTGCTGGACGATGACCAGACCCCAGTCTTCCCAGAGTGGCTCACCATCATCCTCCTCTGCGTCTACCTGCTGTTTGCCAACATCTTGCTGCTTAATCTGCTCATCGCCATCTTTAAGTGAGCTCTCCCCCAAAGACATGTATTTCATTTTCAGGTAGTAAGCAACCCCTCACCCACGCCTGTGTCCTGGGTATGTTCTGGTCACATGATCCATCGTAGAAACATATCCCTGTACTTTAATGGGAATTTTCACATTCACAGTCCACACTATGAATGTCTTATTTGCTCTCGCGTGCAAATACTTCTGGATTTCAGTGATAAAATTAGCATCCCATTAAACGAAAGTGAAACCTTTTTTGTCTACTGTTGTCTGATGATTTAGTCAGTGGTGGACATTTCAGGTCCAGAAAGTAAGAAATCCTGAACAGGATTATGTTTCAACCAACCAGCTGAGTACTATGCGACTGGGACTCTTTTTGCTCAACTAATAGGTTGAAACAAAATGCTGGTCTGGATTTTTACTTTCTGGACCTAAAATGTCCACCTCTGGATTTAGTACATTTAAACTAGTTTCTCGTTCTTATTTAATTATTGCAGACGCTTCTAACGAGCACCTTGATTGGCAAATCACTTACATGCCTGTTTCCCTTGGTAATAATGTCTGCCCCTCTCCACCTGTCCAGCTACACCTTTCAGGAAGTGCAGGACAACACGGACTGCTTCTGGAAATTCCAGCGCTTTGAGCTGATCAAAGAGTACCATAGCCGCCCGGCGTACCCCCCTCCCTTCATCCTCCTGAGCCACCTCTACCTCCTCGTCGCCCGCTTCCTGCTGTGCCGCCCCTCCAAGAACAAGCACAGGCAGTTCAGTGAGTGGTTCCCCGCCCTCTCCCCACTAACCCCAGCCCTATAAGGCTCGGATTCCCGAGGGTGACCTCCCTCCCACGTCCCTCTGCTCCCCCCCTCCATGCTCAGAGGAGCAGCTGACCCGCTTTGACGAAGAGGAGATGCTGTCCTGGGAGGCCCTCATGCAGGAGAATTACCTGGCCAAGAGTCGGCAGGAGCAGAGTCAGAGTGTGGAGTATCGTGTCCAGGACACCGCTGACAAGTACTTTCTGTTAATTTGTCTAATTAAATATGAATGGTGTTTGGTTTGGGAACTGACGCTTCACACATTTAACTGAGCTCACCCTAGGTGACCAGCCTCTTCCATATCAACTTGTTGCAATAGTTTTGACATAAAATAAAATAAAATAAAACAAAATAGTATTTTCCATCTGTTTCCCAGCTGCGTATTCAGTAATGGGTCATGGGGACCCTGCGGCCCACTGCAGAGCACATACACACACACACAGAAACGCACACGTTCATGAATTCATATCTATGTGTGGATTGTCCATTCATTTCTATAGGCATAACCCAAATCCTAACAATGAAACGTAACCCATTGCCAGCCCCAACCTTAACCATGTGTAACCAAACAAAATACAAGACTTTTGGCATTTTTACTTTGATTGCATTCACAGATTTTTATAAAATTAAGACTGTAAGTAGTAACGACTGAAAAAATGACTTGTGTCCCGTAGGGTGGGGAACCTGGTGGGATTGCTGGAAGTGAACCACAACCGAGACTTGGTGACGAAGAGGCTGGCTCGCCTGGAGGAGCAGGTGTGTCTCTGGTGGAGGCCATGTAATGTAGCTATGGGGTTTGTGGATTCATGTTTACCCAACACTACCTACTACACTGTCCCTACCCCATTACGTATCTGAGTACTCACTGCACTGTCCCTGAGTTCTCCATGTAGCTGAGTACTCACTGCAGTGCCCCTACAGTCTTCATGTATCTGAGCACTCACTGCCCTGTCCCTAAGCTCTCCATTATCGGAGTCATCATTGCCTTGCCCCTACCGTCTCCATTTGTCTGAGTACTCACTGCCCTGCTCCTACCCTCTCCATGTATCTCAGCATTCAGTGCCCTGCTCCTACCCTCTCCATGTATCTGAGCACTCACTGTACTGTCCCTGCCCTCTCTGTGTATCTGAGTACTCACTGCATTTTCCATACCCTTTCCATGTGTATAAGTACATTTACATTTTACATTTACAGCATTTGGCAGACGCCCTTAACCAGAGCGACTTACATAAGTGCTTTAAGACTCTTAAGTACCCACTGCACTGTCCCTAAGCTCTCCATTATCGGAGTCATCATTGCCTTGCCCCTACCGTCTCCATGTGTCTGAGTACTCACTGCCCTGCTCCTACCCTCTCCATGTATCTCAGCACTCAATGCCCTGCTCCAACCCTCTCCATGTATCTGAGCACTCACTGTACTGTCCCTGCCCTCTCTGTGTATCTGAGCACCCACTGCACTGTCCATACCCTTCCCATGAGTATAAATATTCACTGTACTGTTCCAGCCCTCCCTGTGTATCTGAATACTCACTGCATTGTCCATACCCTTTCCATGTATATAAGTACCCACTGCACTGCCCATACCCTTTCCATGAGTATAAGTACTCACTGTACTGTCCCTGCTCTCTCCATGTATCTCAGTACTCACTGCATTGTCCATACCCTTTCCATGTATATAAGTACTCACTGCACTGCTTCTCCTTCTAGCTACTTTCATTTAGCACTGCACCTCCCCTCCGACCAGTGTGCTAACCAGCTACTGCATATGAGCCGCCATCCTTATTGCCAGTCAACCATTAGTGCTCTGTTCTTGCGTATCAGTGTATAATACCACCTGTCTCACAAGCCCACCCGGATCTTGTGGGTGTCATCCCGCCACGCTGCAGGTCTCACGGTCAGCTAAGGCGCTTTGCTGGATAATGAACGCACTCAAGTCACAGGGCTGCGCTTCTGAAGAGGAAGTGCCATCACTCAGTGAGTCCCTGCCAGTCGCTTTAGTCCTCTTTATATTCCCATTAGCAAAGACATGGCACTTATGCTTCGTCATGCTTACGCGTCTGTGCTGGTAACAAAAGATGACGATACTGTGCAGGTATCACTGTGGGAAAATCCTCTCTAACGTCCCCCATGACAATTCCCTTCCCTAGCCTTGCAGCGCAGCCACACAGAGGCAGACTCAGAGTCAGCGGACAAATCCACCACTGAAGGGGCTCTGTGCCACATGAAGGCGAGGCATCTCCATTACCCCGGTAGCCAAGTCACCCGCTTCCCCGTGCCTGAGGAAAAAGTCCCCTGGGAGGTGCCCGCTTCCGCCTTCCCATATCCGCGTGGTTTTCCTTACTGTGATTGGTCCCCTGATGATGCGTTCTTGCATGCTGGCTTTACTGACCTGTAACGATGCCCTCACTCACAGGTGGAGTTCACGCTGTATAATCCTCCTGTTTACAACACGCAGAGGACCACGGACAGCCGAAGGAAGGGAGCACCCCCTGCTGGAGAGTGAGTGCTGGTTGTGTGGTTCAGGGAAGCTTTTCTGTCTTAAGAAAATATTTATGTTACCAAGGAACTCCCTCTCCAGCCAATAAGAAAAGGGTATAATAATATATTTAATTCTACTCCAGCCTATCCCTGACAATGACCATGGGTCAGCCAGGAGGTGAGATATACCTCAATAGGTTAGGGATTTGTGCCTGTGTCTGGGAGGTGCTTGGGTCACAACCCATGGCCGAGAGTAATCATACTGGGTATCCCCACTTTCTGATCTTCTCTTGAGATAAGCAGAGGTGTAAATTTCAGGTCCAGAAAGTAAAAATCCAGACCAATATTTTGTTTCAACTAACTAGTTGTGCAGTTTGTGTCTGTGACTCTTTATATTGAACTGGTTGGTCTGGTCTGGTCTTGGTCTGGATTTTCACTTTCTGGAACTGAAATTTACACCTTTGGATAAAAGCATCTATAAATGTTTGTAAATGTTACTCCTTGGTCAAACTTATTAAGAAGCCTGCTTTTGTGACAAGTAACAGAGATCTTTGTCTTTTTCTTCCCTTTTTCCATAGGTCTGATGTGGTTCACTTAGAAAAGTACAGGTTAGTGTCAGACTTGAGCATTGCGACAATCCGCCTTCACACCCACCAGAATTTTTACAAATGCCTCCTTCCAGGAACCCTGGAGGAAGGACTGGACTGATGGGGAGAGGCTGTCTGGACCAACTGGGCCCAAACCAGATCCATGATCCAGTGATCACACGGTAAGGGGGCACGTACATGCAGCCATAAGCTCTTGGTGGGTAAGAGAAGGGCCTTCATGGGGGCAGATGTGTGTGACAGGCTGTCTCTGATGTCCAAGCTGGTGGGATGGAGACAGCCCCACACTGGAGTTCCTGGCTGTGTGGGAGGAGTCAGAGGGACGCTGGGCTATACCAGGGGTGAGTCTGACGCACTTATCCCGCAACCTCCGACTGCCTGCTGAAATAAATGACTCACTAGATCACACTTTGATCCAGCTCAGGCAAAATTCTGTATGCAAGAGCCTAAGAGCCAGGGCTCTTGTTTCTATAGAACTTCTTTGCTTTTTACATTAGATAACTGTAGAGGTATGAAAATGTTAAGTTTTCTGCTTGAAGGACACCCTTGTAAAGCACTCAGACATATAAACTGGAGTGCAGACATTCGGCTATGGCCTGAAAAGATTTTTGGGGTTGAGAATGTGAGGTTTTTCAGTTTTGCCAAGCGCAATGTGGTATTTCCTTCAGGGACTGGTACATTCAGATGAGATCCTGCCAGAGAGACTGGAAAGGATTCTGGGTAAGAATGTGTGTGACAAGATCAAAGCGCGACTGGCAGAGGACGCCCGCCTGCAAACGGTAAATTGGGATGCTCCCATTTTGTTTCAAACACGACCACAACATTCACGATATTCCTACTCACACTCGCATTTAGGAAGAGGCATGTTAACAACAAAGAGAGTTGTATCAGTAACTAATATGTCCAATTGTGCACATGCTTGGATACCTGCTGCATTTTGAGGACAGTCTATAGAGTGCAGTCCTCACTGTCATTCTAAGATGGACACCCATACCTGGCTCCTGCAATGCAGACCTAAGTGAAAAGACATGCAAAAACTGATCTCGATCCACCAGCATATATTGTGGAAACCCTGCATGAAGGGAATGGAGGAGAAAACTCCTGGTACTTCTTAGAGCAAAAAAACCTCTAAGGGGTCATGAGCCAACTTGTGAGATACTCAGTGGAGAGAGTTTGATCCTCCATAGCGGTGGAATGGTCCTATAATTCACTGTCCCAGGTGTACAAGGGATACGTGGATGACCACAGGAACACGGACAACGCCTGGGTGGAAACGACTGCCTTCAATATACACCTGGGGAGTAGTGCATTGCTGGACGAAGTGAATCAAACGGTGAGAGCCAGTTTGACACGTTACCTTTATCCAGACAGACAGGCAAACTCACAGGCAGTCAAAGTCTTGGAAGGACACAGCTTGCAAATTAAGTGATAGAGAGTAACTAATGCTAATTACACTAAGTTTCTTTCCTGGGACTTAAGGAAATACCTTACTGCTCATTAATGCTTTCTAAAATACCACTTTCTTGACAAATATTGTCACTCAATTGTAGAGTGACATGGTTGCAAGTTCGATTTTCACCCTTTGCTCTGTGTGTGTGTGGAGTGTGGATGTTCTTCCAGTATTCATGCTGATTATGAAGGATTAGTGTCTCTAGGTGGTCCCTAGCATCTGAGTGTGTGCCCTTTAACAGACTGACCCTCCACTGTGCTCTCCTGGGCCTCCTGGGATAGGCTGACATAAGCTCACTGTGATTCTGTACTGGGTAAGTGGTTATGGAAGGCCAAGGAGGAAGCTGTACGGTTACGCCTTCCTGCTGTTTCCCCTTAGGTTCAGCGCAGACTGGTGACGAAAGAGTCCGTGTGGTGGAGGGAAGTGAGCAGCACCGCACTCATGTGCGCCCACCATAAGGAAGTCCTCCGCCGGGTGGCTGAGCTTCACCAGGGGGCACCCTGACCCACCGTCCATAACACACAGCACCGGCACTCGCACACTGATGTTCATCGCTTGCCATCGTAAGTCAGCGGGTGTATGGCCGTGTGCTTCTCAGTGCACACCAGTACTCAACCCCCAGCCCCCCAGAACAGTAAACAACAGCCTACTCCATCCACAAGACCATGCCTGTCATTTTCCAGGATGTTACCTCTGCTCTGCTCGGATTGTTCTAGATCGTCCCTACACGGGTAATGTTATGATTTCCAGCTAAATCCATCCTGCCACACTTTTAGCTCGATATCAGGGAAAATTGGTTCAGAAGCGTGGGAGTGGCTGGGGAGAAGGAAGTCTGGGTTTCCCTGCTTAGACTGCTGCCCCCGTGACCCGATTCCGGATAAGCAGCGGAAAATGGATGGATGGATGGACAGACTAAAAATGTTTTAGTGAAGCTTAAACCCCTCACACTATAAAGTCCACACAGTATGAAGGTATGAAAAAGTCTGCTTTCAAACCAGCTGACAATTATGGTCCTTATGGTATGAGAATTGCATGTGCATAACATGCGATGTTGGTATTAATATTGCACATCGCCCAGCCCTATAATATATTATATAACCATTTTTCAAATTCATTGTGAAAAACCCTGCCTCGTGTTGTGATGTCATTAGCCAATTTTTACAGCAGTAGAAAACGAACACCTAGAAGTGCAGTGGAAAAGCACCCTTAGATACTGGAGTTCACTGATGCCACCTTAAAGTGGTTTATTAAGAATCACTTGATTCAATTTAATTCAGTTTATTGTTATATAGCGCCCTTCACAACGGAGTTGTCCTAGAGTGCTTTACATGGATGTGTTGGAATACATTACTATATGCAAGACAAAACAGAGTGGGTAAAACTTGAGCAAGACAAAACTTGAGTGAGTATCCTGTCAAATAGCACCCACCTGAATGATGCAATGGCAGCGATTCTGCGCCATTTTAATCAGCACCTGTCCAAGATCACAAAACTAGCTGACTTACTGCCTGGAGCAGGATTTCAGTAAAGTAGTTAAATCCAAGGCTGATGATAACCCTAGCTGTAAAACTCTTGCTCCCGACATCAAGAACCCCAAATGAACACCAACTTAATGCATATTTTATGTCATATAATTATTAGAGCAGACAACTCAATCCATATAAAGCATCTGGCAGAACTCAGTTTGTGTTGTAACCTGGTACAAGTGCCAAAAGGCAAAAAGCAGCTGTGCAAATTAGATCAGGAACCTGCTAGTTTGCTACAGTGTTACACACTGTTTCAAGCTGCTTTTGAAACACAGGATGAGCACAATGACTTTCATTTGTCAGTGTGGGATTACATTGTCAGTGTGTGAGCTTGGTGTGTATCAGTACCTTCGTAACCCATCCTACTCGCTTAATTTCAATTCAAAACCAGCAGTTTACTGGTTCACAATATTTCAAATACAGCAGGTAAATGCAGATTTTTAAATAAAGCAAAGGTGATAACCAGCAGAGGTGGATGGTGCAGGTCCAGAAAGTAAAAATCCTGAGTAAGATTTAGTTTCAACCAAGCAGTTGAGTTGTGAAAGAGTCACAGTCACAGCAGAGTACTCGACTGGTTGGTCGAAATAAAATGTTAAACTGTCCACCTATGATATTACAGCAAGGGTACAGAACATGATCAATTCTGTAATGTTTACATCATTCCACATAAGGTGCACTAATTTTTACACTTTAGCCTTATATATACACACATACATATATACATATATGTATATGTATATATAGTTTGGAGGAGATAAAATAGTGAATAGATATAATCTGTTTGTATACAAATACAGGAATTAACATTGCCTATTGTTTCTGTGTCACTGAAAAATGTTTGGATATTAACCAGTTAAAATCACGTTTGTTTGAGTTTCATCCATCCACCCATCTTCCAAGCATTTATCCTGGTCAGGGTCAGAGAGTCTTGGGCTTGTACCAAACAGCACAGGGCACAAGCATGGAGTACACCGTTGACAGGATGCCAGTCCATCGCAGAGTTCTTGTGGTATAAACTGATAATATATGCATACACAAATATATGCAGTTTATGGTTATCTTATTCAGGGCACTGTGGTGTTTGTAGTGGAACCCACATGCTGTATTATCTGCCTCACTTGTGTGACTTTGGATAAAGGTGTATGTCTGCTAAATAAATATAAATGTTGTAGCCAGATGAAGTTAACCAGTTTTAGGGTCTTTATTTTGTGCAAACTCAAAAATATAACTTGTGCTTAAGGGGTATTTGACCAGTGATCTAGTAACCAGAACAGCACAGTTTTAAGAAATGTAACTTTATGCACATGTAACTTATAACCACATATATCTTTAGCATTTCTCACGTCAAAACATTCCCCAAAGTACTATGTATGGTATATCATGGCTGGATCAACCTCGATTAAATTGATCATGATGGACCCCGGGAATACAATGGTGGCGGTACAACCATAAATAGCACCACGGAAAAACTGGGAAATGTTTGCCTTTTAATTGTCATTGTGCTGTTTAGGTTTCATGTACAACCTGCTAATCCCGTTCAAACAGCTTCACGGTCAGGATTCTCGAGGATTAAAACTATCAACCACTGCTCGTGTGCCACATTCAGGCGTACTGCTTACGAAGTTCCATAGTAAGCATGGCGTGTTTACATTGTACCCGTGTCTAAATTGTACATGGAGGAAATACAGATTGTGTGTGTATATTCTAGCAGAAATAAAAACGTGCTTTCATCCAGTTTGAATGTCCTATATTTTAAGTATCCCAATCAACGTACTACAGTTATATTACAATATCAAATTATAAAGGTTGTTTTAGCTCTAGTCCCACTTCACCTCATATAATACAACAAAACATAACATGTAAACTAGGCTATCCTGATTCTCGCATAAGGCAAAAACTGCCATAAAATGTAATATTTTTGCCATATCGAAAGGAAATGATCCCTCAGTCGCACTGTACTTTAAAGCATGTGTTTTCACCGTTCTCATCGGCCGTGTATCAGTGGGCTCTGTATCATAAAAAATGGCTCGTCAACTTCGGATACACGACCGAAACAGTCGGTTATGTTTCCCAGAGTACTGTGCTAAGGGGGTCTTTATAAAAGGATTATATGACGAATAACCAGACTCCCGGGAGTCATTCAGTCAGCCGGCTACAGGTAAAGCCACGCCTACCCAGGAAGTGACGCGATGCTCACCTGACCGCCGTCCGTCCGCCGGTTACAGGTGTCGGTCACGCCCACCCGGAAGTGACGCGGAGGCTCACGAGCTGGGGATTAGACCACAGGATTAAATCAGACCGGACGGCCGAGCCACATCTGAGCGTCTCGTCTGAAAGCGTATCCATGAAACGGTACTGCTAATTGACATTTCGTTTTATTATCCCTGATTATTTATATACGAAAGCCGCAGCGATTTTATGCGTGTTTGTTTTTGTTGTGTCTATGAGCGGTTTTATTACTAACGAGGTAATAGCGCAGCTCCGTGGTGCTGATTTGCAAGACACTATGTCGCGGCTCCTCCGCTGCAGCCGCGGGGACCTTCGGATGTCCGCCGCTTTGACGTGGGTATGTATTGCAGGCAGATACGGTTAAATGTGACAGTCCGAAGCAGATTTTAAAATGGGCTGCGTAGTTATGCAACAGAATCGGGGTGGATATTGGCAGCCTCTCCTCCCTGGATGAGTTTGCGGTCATTTCGGTTTTGAAGCCGGATTTGATCGTTATATCCTAAGCGATATACGTTATTTTTTTTCTTCAAAATGATATTGCAGGTATATATTTTTTTTCTTTTGAGAGAGTGCCGCTAATGTGTCAGTCAGTATTAATGGCTGCATTTATTTGTTCTATTTGCTTGCAATATAGAGAGTTGGACAAAGCGAAAGGTGACTTTTCCATATTCCTGGCCATATCCAGCTCCGATGCCGTCCAGTCATTTTATGTTGCGGTCATTATATAACAAAATCGGATAGCAGATGATTTATTTTCCACGCCATGCTATACCGAAGCAAAACAACACCTGCAGAACATTTTGATGATCTTGACGACTAAGTGCACTATTTTGTAATTTTCCGTCAAATCATAGTCCGATTCGAAAAGAGACCATGAAAAGGCAGCTGTCTGAACATGACCAACACAGTTTGGGATTCGTTAACTGCCTTTATCTAGTTGATGTGGTCTGAAATGAATTTTGTTTCTTGTATTGTAAATGTTTTTCATGCAATAGAAGATTTCTTGGCATCACTGTACTACGTTAATTGATATATGTTATAAGCATTCCTTACATATTCTTCACAGTATTGGAATCTGTGTATGTAGTGATAATAATCATCATGGGATTTGTGTGATTTTGGATGTGCTGCTTAACCATAAAATGTTGTGCTTTTTAATGCCTTCAGGGAATTGATCATTTTAGGGCAATATTATGAGCAATTCGCATAACTGAGAGGAATCAAAAGGCTACCTTATAAGTAAATAGGTTTAATTAAAGAGAGCATAGTATTTTGTGCAACTAAAATGAACTTTGTTAGTTATGTCATTATAGAAACCCCCTGTCCTCTTAAGGACCATACATGTAATGCTTTTTGTGGCAAATAACATGTTGCTTTGGTGAGTGTTAAGCAGATGAGTTTCCCAATCTCATGGCCCCTGGGGAGTCTTTTGTAAAGATTGTGGCCCTTAGACGGTATAATCCATATGTGAGACAATTTGCTCAAATGGGGAATAATATGCATTTACCTAGCCACAGAACTGTGCTAAGTTGTCTCATTTAAAGCAGGTTAAATAATGTCCAGGATCTTATTTCAGTATTTTGAAGTTCAAGGAAACTTCATTGCTATGGGTTATGACGTTCACCTTTACTAACTGATGAAGAGAGGGGCATGATTCCAGGCCTGAGCTTTCAGTTTTGCTCAGATTTCATGCAGTGACTCTGGAACTGGGCTGGGCTGGGCTATTGTTGATGGAATCTTCAGAGTATGATAGCTTGCATGAGGTACTTGTTACCAGCTGCTTCTGTTGCCAGGCTGCAGACTAGGTTCCAAGTCCAGTAAGGCCAACGTGGGCCTTTGGAACAGTATATGTTTAGTCTATATGTTCAAGCATTTATACCAAGACCCAGGGTCAACATTTGAAGCTTATCCCATTCACCTTTTATGGTGGCTTTTCAGAATTGCCACCCCTTATTCCTGGTCTAGTCAGAACATTGTTAGCTGTGGCCAGAGGTGGGTAATCCAGGTCTAAAGAGTAAAAATCCCAACCAGGATTTTGTTTCAACCAAACAGTTACGTATTAAGAGTCTCAGTAACAGAGTACTCAACTAGTTGGTTGAAACAAAATCCTGGTCTGGATTTTTATTCTTTGGACCTGAATTACCCACCTCTGGCTGTCGCCATCCTAGTGGACAAAGTGAGCTTGACCCTCAATCATCTACTTGCTTCTTTGGAACTTGCATGAGGAGCAAATGGTGAGAAACATTTGGGCAAATTAGCCAGGTGTTGCATGTTGAATAGTTGAATACTATTCTGGAATCATATGGCATTAGAACAATGTGTATCTAGAGGTTGAAGAGCGAAACACTTGAAACTAATCCAGCATTGGAAAGATATTGCCTTATATAGCCTACGTTTTCTACAAAGCCATAATTTAACAGGTACAGTATGTGATAGCCTTGATGCTTTTCTTTCCCGCCATGGAACTAACTGGACTTGTGTGATCTCAGTTTGGTATGGTGTGCTGTCCACCCAGAGATCTGTGTTTTCTTAGTCTAATGGGTATATTTGCACGGGGGACTTTCTTGAAACTGGATTTTTCACATTGGGGTCATAAATTTCCATCCGTTCCTTTTCTGTAACCGCTTGTTCTATTCAGGGTCGCTAGGGGTCCGGAGCCTATCCTGGAGGCTGCCGGCGCAAGGCAGGGAACAACCCAGGATCGGGCAAAATAGGGCACACTAACAAAATATTCACTCACACATGCACTTTTGGTAAAATAGTTTTGGTCAAATTTGGTAACTCCAATTAACCTCAGCATGTTTTTGAACTATGGGGGAAACAGACTGCCTGGAGGAAACCTCACGACATCATGGATAGAACATGGAAAAATTCCACAGGCACATAGCCTTGGTAGGGGTCATAAATGATCCTTTAAATAACTTTGCCACCAGAACAAAATCGAAGGAGCCGCAGAGCAGCAGTTCGGACCTCTTGCTTCCTAGGTATGTGAGCCAATGTGGGAATGTGGGCCATTAAGAACTGCTTACAGTGGTGACTCATTAGCATCATTGCGCCAGCAAAGTAAAGTACTCAGCAGAAACCCTTTCAGATTCAAAGACTCCCATCTGTGCCAACCTTGCCTTTAGCCAAGCAAAGAAGAAATGGAAGTATATGTTGTCAGTCAACCTGTAGGGAGTTTCGGGTGTTGATGCCGTCCACTGGCGAAAGTGAATATGAGAAGGGGGGACCAGCTTAACCTGTCTGCCGGATACTGGGATTAACCACCTGCCCTGGTTTCTGAAGGAAGGTTCCAGTAGTGAAACAGCATGCTGGTAAGTCTTTGCTGTGAAAAGATGGACAGAAAACTGCTGGTATCATGTTCGCTTATAATGCACCTGATACCATGGATAAGAATTGGTTCCATCTCAGAATCTGTCACCCTACAAATTAGGACTGTTACCTTTGATCCTCTTTAGCCCATGGTGTTTGGTACCTAAAGCACTTGGCTGTACAGTTTGAGTTTGGTTGCTATATGCTCTTTGCATTGAATGACGTGCTGCCTTTCAGCCAGGGATCAGTTTACAGGACAGTAGAATAAAGGTCAGCAGTTAGGTACAAAATGACACTTGGTACAATGGTTTGATCTTTCAGTCCACTGGTGTGAAAATGTTGACTGAGGGGGAGGGGCATCCATGTGATGGAGAGCTGGGGGTAATGGAAAGGTCGGTGGGCCATGGAGTGCTGACATCGGGAAGGGAGCCATGTTCAGATGAAACTATAGCATGATGGGAGCAGGACAGTGTACAGCAAATACCCTTTTTGAAAGTGGATAGATTATTTTTCTTGAACTGCCAGAGTTAATGGGATTCTGACAGTTACCCATCCCCAGTTATCTTATACGGTATACTATCGTGGTAGTTTAACCTGCTAGTATACATGTAAGAGTCATTTTCAAAACGGTTTTGTGTGGTCCTACATTCTCTTGTGGCATTCTGACAGCATGCTGACTTCACTATCTTAGATGGGACTGTTTCAGTATAGTTCATTATAGTTAAAACGTTGTGTTGTGTTGGTCCGGACTTCGGCTCGAAAATAAGAGGTGTGCAGTTGGATGTAGCTTGTCACTGGATGGTCTCTCCAAGAACGGATTCCTCAATGCCATGGGTGGATCCTGAAGTTTTCAAATACTGGACCAATTTGTTGATGTAAGGATGGATCTTTGCATGCTTTTGCGTTTCCTGGGGGGTGGAAGCATTCTGTAGGAAGCATTGGGGTTAGGAAGTGCTTGTGTGTCCTGCTTTCCCTGCCAGGACACTTGCCCTCACTGTGGTAGCCAGGGGACCCTTGGCATGAATGCTCCACAGCTATATGCAGTCAACACCCGCTGAGCAATGCGGGGGCTTCAATGCTCTCTCGAGTGATACCATTGTGGTCCCGTGAATGAATGGTCGCAAAGCCTTGTTTCATTGTGGTAGGATGATGTGCTGACAAGCAGCAACGGACTCTGGGGGTTAACTTGGAGCTGATTGCCAGAAGTCCATAATGGCTAAAGCCACCCTGACCGTATCGCGTCCCTCTTCTCCTATTAGCCTAACCCTTTGGCCGAAAACCCTGTATTCACAGTCCAATCAGGTTCATGTGTGGGTGCCTCTCTGGTCATTCTTTGTGTTTTAAATGGGGAAATGGACAGATGGGAGGTATTTGACACGTTTGGCTATGATACTGGTTCTTCTGCCCTGCCTGTTTCTTGCTTGGAAAGGTCTTCTTTGCCTAGTAGAGATTCTTCACTTACATTGGTCGTGCAGTTGAGGCCCAGATGGGGAGTAATCTGTCATTAAGGAGCATGACTCCCATAATGCCCCTTTTCTTTAGCCATGTGCTTCTGCTGAATCCTGCCCATCTGTTGTATTTAAAGTGTGTGCACATACTGTTGCACATTATGGCTTTAGAAATGACGGGTCTCTGGTGGTCCTCCCCTGCCATCACCCTCTTGTGGTTATACGAGTGTCTGGGAACGGTAAACACTGCTCACGGCCGGGCCAGGCTGATGGCAGCTGTCTCTTACCCAGTTGCAGGGGTAGTTGGGGGGTGCAGGACACAGAAGCTGTCAGTGTAGGTGTTTGGCTTCTGGTGAAATAGTGATGAGGGAGTGTAATGGAGCCACGGAGGTATGTCTTACAGCAGGAGCCTGGAGAAAGCACAGAATTAGGCACAGTCTACAGGAAGCCTTCTCTTACTGTGTACACACACACACACACACACACACACACACACACACGTTTGTATTCGTATTTTAGTGACGACTGTTCATTCATTAGGAAACCCTAATCCCAATCATGACACCTTTAACCCCGGCCCAACTGTAACCTTAACCATAAGTAACCAAGCAAAATACAAGACTTGCCATTTTTACTTTATTGAATGCATTGTCAGATTTTTATATAATGAAGTCTAAAGTAGTTAGGACTGAAAAAATGACCTTTCCCGTTAGACCTTTCATAGTTTTTGAGGATTTGTAGTCCTTTTAGGTCCTCACGAATATAGCAAAACCTCCACACACACACACACACGAGTGTGCGCCTTCTCAGAACAAGGAGGACCGACCCATTTGTAGAAGCCACACCGAGAACTCTGGTTATGTGATCCCAAAGTGGAGCCAGATATGTGATGTTTTCATCAGTGCTCAGAGCTTGCGTGTCTCCTCCCAGTTACCTCTCATGCTCCCTGGTTACATGGCCTAGACGGCAGGTTACCACTGCTGAAATGAATCTTGCCGATAAAGCTGCTGGGAAGACGGGCGCGGCTAGCTGCCTTTGTTCCTGGTCCACTCCTCCGCGTCCCGTTTCAGTGGGAGGCACCGGCTGGATCCGCCTCTCCCCATGAATAACTTATGCTGGTCTCGCCTGTGGATGTCCGAAAGCGCCCGAGCACATCTGCCTTTCCCCCCGCACCTCATTTTCATCCAGCTGGGAC
>JAODKL010000103.1:1229518-1256782 GCA_026780765.1 Petrocephalus schoutedeni | reverse complement strand
CGTGTCCAGAATTTTATCTGCTCCTTGATGTCAAGCGTTTTGAGGGAAGACGGCGTCTATGTGTCCAGAGAGGCGGAGCATTTGTGGTTTGCTTTCCTCCCTGCTACTTTACTCGGCTGTCACTGGCTTCCAGTTAAGGATCTATTTTAAAATGAGAAGCAAGCCATACTTTTAGGGTGATGTCTGCTGCCGAGCAACCGGAAAATGAAAGTTAAAATGTCAGCTGTTAAACGTAAAGTGTTTCAAGTGATTGATTATGTATTTGGATGTATTTGCAGTATTGCTCATGCAGAGGACCAGAGTCGGATGCTATGCACAGATCTGTCCCGTGGAATCCGTGTTTATGTCCCGTATTTTATTCTGCCCCAGCGTTCTGGTCACCCACAACGACACTGTGAAAATCTCCGACTTTGGAACCTCCAAAGAGCTCAGTGACAAGAGCACCAAGATGTCCTTTGCGGGGACGGTGGCCTGGATGGCACCGGAGGTGATCCGCAACGAGCCCGTGTCAGAGAAGGTGGACATCTGGTGAGTGAGGCAGGGTCTGTGCTCCCCCCACGTTACAGAACACCGTGAGACTGTGTTGCTAGCTCTGAACAGCATGAGACTGTGGCTGTTGAGTCTATGGATGTGCAGCTGTTCTGTAGACCATTAGAGTAAAAACTTTTCTCTGGAACGACTGCAGTTCTGTCGGGAAGGCTTTTTAAATCTTCGTCACATTTATTCCTTGGCAAATTATCTCACAGAAGAAGAACACAATAAGTAGGTAAACATGTATCTTTAATAAATATACAGTATATATATATATAATATGTATTGGTTGGTATAGGAATGAGACTGGTAAGTTATGTGATGATGTTGGTGGTAGATGGTGATCATGTCTGATGGGAATCATCAGTATTGTTAATAGTTCGTAGAATTCCTTGGTGATGATGCTTGTAGTACTGTAATACTTGGTCATTGTGCTCCACCTTGTGCCCCCTCCAGGTCATTCGGGGTGGTGCTGTGGGAGCTCCTGACAGGGGAGATTCCATATAAGGACGTAGACTCCTCGGCCATCATCTGGGGCGTTGGCAGTAACAGCCTGCACCTCCCAGTGCCCTCCACTTGCCCCGATGGCTTCAAGATTTTAATGAAGCAGACCTGGTGAGGGGAACGTCAGACTACATCTGTCACATGCGTGTGCGTCAGTGTGGCCATCTCCAACCTCGTCTCCCATGGCGTCCCCCTACAGGCAAGGAAAGCCCAGGAACCGGCCCTCGTTTCGGCAGATCCTTCTGCACCTCGATATTGCTTCTGCCGACGTGCTTGGGGCACCTCAGGAGACCTACTTCAAGTCCCAGGTGAGGACGCTGTGACTTTCTGGCAACCCTTCCAGAAGTGGTGGGGACAGAGATCTAGGGAGTGTTTATCTTAAGCATGCAGGGTATCTCAGAATGCCCTGGAATAGCTGAAATTGCTCCAGTAAATGGGTGTGCAGACGTTTTATACCCCGCTTATCCCGGTGAAGTTCACAGTCCAGTAGATATCCAGCTGGTTGTGTAGGAAAGAACTGGCACCACTGGATAATGGCTAAGCCACAACAATCGTGTGTGTGTGCATGTGTGTCTCCCAGGCTGAATGGCGAGAGGAAGTAAAGAAACACTTTGAGAAGATCAAGAGTGAGGGCACATGTATCCACCGGCTGGACGAGGAACTGATTCGGCGGCGTCGGGACGAACTCCGGTGAGGGTCGGCAACTGTCCGCACCAAGATCGGGCTCTTCCCCCACCACCATCTCCACTGGGGTTTAACCTTCTTCCTCCCGCCCCTTGCAGACATGCCCTGGACATCCGGGAACACTATGAGAAGAAGCTGGAGAGGGCCAACAACTTGTACATGGAGCTAAGTGCCATCATGCTGCAGCTGGAGGTCCGCGAGAAAGAGCTGATGAAGTGAGCCCCCCCTCCCCACTGCACCTTCTCCCCCGCCAACGTTTTCCATATAGACCCCAGGATCCCCCAGTCACGGAAAGATCCAGTGCTGAAGCTTACAGGCTCATGCTTCTAACCTGAGACCAGCTCAATGTCCCAGCCTCAGGAAACTAACCTGAGCTCATTGGGACTGTAACCAGTATTGAATGAATGGAGATGAAATGTAAAAAGTGCATTTCTTGACAAAGACACTCTTGTCCCAGAATTATGCTACTTCGGTCCTTTAGTGCTCTCAGTAGAAGTTTTACGAAAATGCTTAAACTAATGCTTAAACATGGTCTAACAGTGGACTTTTTAAGTTACAGCCTAGTCCTTTCTGGAACAGCACAGAATTAAGGGCCCTCAGACATTAAATTGCAAATATCCCACATTATGTGCACTGTATAATTTTCACACATTTTTGTTTGCAAGAAAAATGGTTGCCAGCCTTCTTAGGCTGTTCTGTTTCACTAGATTAGCCATTCCAGCAGAAGATTTGGGGTAATACAGTCCTTTTGTGCCTGAGTTGGTAAGTACCCCACTCTGCCCCCTGCAGGAGAGAACAGGCAGTGGAGAAAAAATATCCCGGGACCTACAAGCGGCACCTGGTTCGGCCCATCGTGAGGACCAACGCTGTGGAGAAGTTAATCAAGAAAAAAGGCAGCGTGTCCCACAAGACGGGGGTCCAAACAGCCAAAAGGTCCGAGATTATTTAAAGGCAGAAATGACAGATTGATTGCAGAGTCTGTCATTACCATACTTTTAAATGATATCTTTATTTATTGCAAACCAGTCTGACTTTTGACCTCTTGCAGGCCGGACCTGCTTCGCTCTGACGGGATCTCCAGTGTGGAGACGCTTCCCTCCCCCTCACCGCTGTCAGGCAGCCCCCGGATGTCCACACCCCCGGGCAAGGCCAGGTATCGGGGCAAGCCTCGGCACCGGCGTGCCAACAGTAAGGGCAGCCACAGCGAGATCTCGGTGGTCCTGAGGGGTGGAGCCTTGGCCCAGGAGGAGCAGCAACCCCTGCAGCCGGCAGCTGGGGAGCCCCGCCTGCCGCTGCAGGGCCGCGAGGATGTTGCGGCCAACTGCGCCAACAACCTGCGTTACTTCGGCCCGGCGGCTGCCCTGCGCAGCCCATGCACGGACCACCCGCGCCAGCGCATCTCTATCACCGGCTCTGGGCCCGACCTGCTCTCTACCACCGCCGAGGCAGACTTGGGCCGCCAGGGCCCCAGCCCCGGGCCTCTGTGTCCCCGCTGCCAGGCACACCCCTTCCCTGGCTGTCCGCACTGTTCAGGCGCAGCCTCCGCCCCCAGCCACCCCCAGCTGCCTCACTATTCCCTGCTGAGCACCTGCGAGGGGTCTCCCCCCGCCATTTCTGGGGGGCACGCCCCCGTGACAGCCCCCAAGCTTGTACCCCGGGATGAAAGACCACTGCAGGAGCTGGAATCCCCCCCAAACCGCTCGCCTCCGGGACTGCCCCGCACTCTGAGGCCCCTCAGGAAGGTGAGTGGTGGATGAGGCCCACTAAGTGGTTCAAGTGGGGCAGATTCTCAGACTGCAGGCAAGGAAAGGGGAGCAGAGCTCCGGGCCGATTTTCAGAAAAATCTCTCATTCTTCAGCATATTAAATGCAATACGTTCTGTAAATTGACCGAAAAATCTATGCAAATTGAGTTCAGACTGTGGACATGCTGCATAGCTCTTAAAAGCTTGGCTTGATCATCACATATGTAGGTAATTAGCAGAGAACTTTGGCTGTGGGCCTGCTGCACTTGTTAGCGCAGCGTCACTGACCAACACGTGTCCTTCCAGGGTGGTGACGAATCCTCTGAAGAAGAGGAGGGGGAGGTGGACAGCGAGGTGGAGTTTCCACGGAGACAGAGGTAACCACTGGCATTTAAGCGGTCAGACAGTCAGCTTAGTCACCCTGAACATGTGATTTGTGCATGACTGCAGTAGACAGACACGATGTCGGCTCAGCTGTGAGAGATTCACTAGGGTCAGCTAGGACAAAATGATTTGAGGGTACCTGTATGGGGGGATCTTTATGAAACCATGTGTCCAGCAGGGCTCCGGTATCAGATACCCATGACAGATGTCCGGGTGTTTTTGTGAGAACCGGAAAAAAATATACCGGCATTTCATATAGCTAGACGGCAATGAGTGCTGGTGAGGACGCTGGCATCCTCGTCCTCTCCGTCACGCGTCTGACTTGCGGACCCCGCACCCCCCCAGGCCTCACCGCTGCATGAGCAGTTTCCAGTCCTACTCCACCTTCAGCTCGGAGAACCTGTCGGTGTCGGACGGCGAGGAGGGCAACACGAGCGACCACTCGCACAGTGGGCCCCTGGAGCAGCTGGCCGGCAGCCAGGAGGAGCAGCTGGACGAGCTGCTGTCTCAGACGCCCGACATCCCCATCGACATCTCGAACCAGTCCGACGGCCTCTCTGATAAGGAGTGCGCCGTCCGCCGGGTCAAGACCCAGATCTCCCTGGGCAAGCTGTGTGCCGACGAGCACAGCTACGAGGTGGGTGCCCCCCGCCCCATTTCCTCCCACTTTCTAACGGCACTTACCCATTTTCTGCAGATCATTCCTTCAGCATCATCTCATTGCTGCTGGTGTGTTCTGTAAGGACAAATGTCTCATATGTTAATGTTACAATATACATCAAATACAAACTGCATAGATGGAGAATATCAGATGGTATTTCACTAAGGAGTAAATTGTAAGCCTGCTAACGTCATTGACGTCATTTATCGCTAGGATCTGTAATATACCATCTTCACCACTAGATGGTGACATTAGACTAATATGGGCTACAGTAAGATTTAAATTGTAGGCTATTTTTTGTGTATAATGTTATTTAGCTGTTAATGAAACCTGGATTAAACTTCACTTGTGTGATGATGGCAGAGTGGGGCTGGCTTTTTGCTGGCTTTTGGGTTGGCGGTGCTGTTTGTTGGTTTCGGGTTATTGCTGCCCCCTGTGCTCACCGGACCCCTGCCCTCTCTTCAGAACCCGCTACACTTCAGGGAGTCGGACTGCGACTCCTCCGAGGCCGAGTGCTCTGACTGCACCGTGAGGAACAACAAGCCCAGCGGCACCTCTACTTGGTGAGAGCCCCGGTTTGGACGAGCCTCACCAGCCCCCATCCCCACAGATAAACGGCAATAAGAGGAAGCTGTCATCCCGTGGCAAAGACTGCTGCAGCATCCACGTGCTCTCAGCCCGCCCCCCCACTCTGCACTGCTCGGCAGCCCAAAGCAGGGATCCCCATTTGTTAATAACACTGTAGTTAGTGTAACATTCACAGTATATTTTTGAGTTGAATGAGAAAAAAAAACAAGAAAAGGACACTGTTTAAAAAAAAAAAACTGTAAAAACTGTAACCAAACATTGCATAGCGTGGAGTATGTTTGCTGAGAATGGGAATGCAGCGTGGTTCGGGTCAGCTGACCCAGCGGGGTGGGGTGTCTGTGATGATATCACTGGGTCTTGGATCTCACCCCCGCTATCCACAACCTCTCACTTCGGCCCTCCGACGAGGAGTCGCTGTGCCACCTCAGGACTCGCCTCCACCCGACCAGTACAGTGCAGACCATTCCAGTATAGGACCAAAAGGTGAGCACTTTCAAACCCCCCCCCCCCCCCCCCCCCCCCCCCCATCAGCCAGCGCCGTCTTCTGAGCCAGAAAAAACCTGGCTGTTTTCATTTTGTGGGTTTGCAGAGTCCCTTACCAGGAGGAAGGTTGGGTTGGGGGGCATACAGTGCGGCTTTGAACACCAGCATGAACTACCCCCTCCTGGCCAAACCGCTCGCAGCGGAACCTTCTAGAACCTTCCAGACTTCTCGCCCCAGCATGTCTGCTCAGTCTGTGATGCTAGACTACCTAAGGAGCATGTGTCATGTCAGGGAAATGGATAAGCAGATTCAGACCCAGTGAGTATTAAAAACAATAATAATAAATGGATGAAACTGCTGTTTCAGCGAGCTCAGCTTAACTAGGCTGGATCTAAGGAAAGACTCACTCTTTCACCTTTTGCTGCTGTCCAGTACATTTTCTTATTCTGTGAAAGTACCTGTCTTTTGGGGGGAATGAGAACAAAAACCAAACCAGTGTTTTAATTTCTCTCCATCCATCATTTTTCCTGTTCCCCCGCTTGTTGATATCCTCTGTGCGTGACCGGAAGGGACATTCTTCATATTGGGACTTGTATCGATCCTATAATCATAGACTTTAGGCTGTGGCCTAGTTCTAAGCTTTCATCCTTAAAAAAAAAAGTATGCTACTTCAACTTTTGAACAAAATTTGGTCTGAGCTAGCTTCTTTTCAAGATGTGGTCCCCGTAAGTCCAGGATCCCTGTCCTTTTTGCCTTGTCTCATTCCATTCTGCGCAGAGGTAATGATTTTTTAATTCAGGGAGTGACCAGGACAGGTGTCCCCGTGTGTGTTTGTGTGGGTCATGGGCATCAGAGAGCAATAATGCAGCTCAGGCTTGGACTGGGGGGAGCGGGGATCGTACGCTCAGGGCTGTCTAGCAGGCTGGACAGACGCATCGTCGATTTTATTGGAGACGAGTGACGAGCAGCTCTTTATTTAATACTTTTTATTTATTGTACTTAATGTGAGGCAACACTGCCGTTTGCCTTTGAGATGCTCAGGTGTCCGACGACTGCTTTCGTGGGGGAGCCCACAGTATCTGGCGGTCCACTGGGTGGCAACGTTGTTCTGGACTAACGTTGCACTATCGCCATCAGCTGTGGTCTGAAATTAAGGTTCAGAGCCTATGCTTGATCGGGATCATTTCTGTTTGTCTATTTTTTTCCAGTTCTGTCCCCAAATGTCTTATCTGTGTTCCTGTTCGCTACTGAAAAGTGTCTGCAGTATTGAGGTTTTTCTGGCCAGTCAGAACTTAAGGAAAAGCTTCAGGAGCCTGCAGATGTGAGACAAAGGGTTGCGAGTGCCATTTTGGCTAAATCCATCACTCATGCTTCCTACCAGTTTCTGGCCTCTGAATTCTTCTCACAGTGTTGTGGCTACTCCCTTTTCACGGCAAGGAATTATTTGTATGAACAAGGCCATAGAAAGTAAACTTTGGTTTTGTGAGTGGCAGTATGGATGCCCACATTCCCTCTCTGTGTTATAGTGCAGGTAAACTACGTGCTGATTTACGACCAACAGCTACAACTTGTATCATGTGGCTTATAACATGGGCAAGCTGGCCACTTAATCCCCCCACCACCACCACCACCACCACCCCCCCCCCCCTTGTTGAATGTCTGATTTGCTGAGCTGAGCAGTGGGTGGTGTCTTTCTAAGAATGATTGATTGTTTTCTGAGTGTGCCCTTCTGCTGTGGCAGTAGGCCCATCTGAGGTGTAACCTGACACCCCTCCCCACTGTTTACAAGGTTTCAAAAGATTTTTGTTCCAAACCAATCACTGGAAAATCATCAGAAGGTGTTTGGAATGAAGGACAATGTATCAGGGGCAGAAATGCTGTAACATCTTGTAAATTATGATTGATTTTAATGTGTTCATTTAATTTAAGCTATGTGTTTTTGTAGCTGGCCTACATGATCATTAAATTAATTTATGTTATGATGTAAAACCTGTTTTATTGGTAGATCAAAATATTAATGTCTGGCAGCTTTTTCCCGCAACCTGTCGGTGGTAAGACTCCATTTGCGAGTGGATGAGGCATGCCTGTTGAGAGTGAAAGGAGCTGCTGGTGTCATTCTGACAGGGCCTTATGGCCAGTTGGCCTAGAGATCGGCTACTACTAGTCCTGGGTGTCTCTCACCTCAGAACAGGTCTCCTATTAGTGATTGTTCTGGTAGAGCAACATTATGGTCCACACAAGCAGGGTTACAGTGGCTGATGACCCAGACTGCCCACCCACACACGCACACATTTTATTTAACGTAGACAACCATCTGCTGTTCTACTTTTACCTTAAGCTAGCCACTTATTTGTGGCCTGTCAGCAGAATATCAATATCTGTTGCACTGATGCTCAGCTCCACTCTTTGGGGGCACTGGATGCTGTACAAGGTCCTGCTCAGTTTGGCTGTTCACTAGCTGGTCTTTGCCTGCTGGAGAATGAAGGACGGTAAACAGATCTAGGCAGACATTTGAACACCCCAACTGAGAATCATAAGATACTGGTGTGGGATGGAAGTCCATAAGATAGAAGGTAGAGCCTGCATTATGTTGTGGACTTTCTGGGTTTGGAGAGACAGGAGGTCCCATTGCCTTGAGCTCCACCATGGACCTTCGAGGACTCTTCTCTTTTTAAATTCTGTCACACCTCCCAGCAGCTGCTTTCACCCAATTCCTGTCAAAACATGGGAACTGTCTTGAGGAACTGATGAACCTGTCCCACGGGAGGATTCTCCTGGCCGTCCCACCCGATTGACTCCTCCCCTCTCACTCGTTGTATTCCCCCTTCTTACTCCCGAATGGCTTCCCAATGAACCAATCCCGATAATATCGTCTAGTAGCCAGTGTACAGTGCAAAGGGGAAACTAGGAGGAATAAGAGAATCAGCAAACAACTGCATGGAATAAAAGCTGATATACTGTACTGAAAATGGCTGTTTCTTCCTTCTTTGTGGTTGTGAGTCTTGCTTTGCAGATGAATCTTACATCATACCTCTGTATCCATGGATTTACATAGGAGGCCACTTTGCCGCTGCAGCCAACGCTGAACCCGCCTCTTGTGTTTCTCGTCCAAACATTTGGCAGAAAAGATCTAGCGGTGGGGGCATTTAGGTCACTGTATTGACCAGCTGTGGCAGTATGGTGTCTGTGCTCCATGACAGCATAACCAATGACCTAATTCCACATTCAGTGACAGGCAAAGGTAGCAGGATGTATGACAGTAATCTTTTACTGCCCCATAATGAAGAACGATTGTGGTCCAAACATCTGCCTCACTCACACTCCTGTGAAGTAGGCTGTTTATGTCCAACCTGGCCCTTTTCAAAGCTTTAATCTATTTGAAATATGTTTGCCTGGTGCCCTGTCTCTGGTTGCAAGGCAGTCCATTGACACAGGATGTTTTCTGTCCTTCCCTTTAGGGTTTTTTTATGACTGTTTCTGTGACAGATCATCTATTGTTTTATTCTGACAAGTGGACAAGAGCTTACTCAAATCGGGTGGATGTAAAGATTGTCTGTGATTCTTTGGGACAGGCAGGCCTGTGGGAAGATGTACTGCAACTAGCAAAACAAACATGGCTGACGGTGACAACCACCCATGCTAGAAGGCGACACATTCTTAAATTTCAGTGCAAGAGCTAAGTCCTGAAAATCTTATAAAACCATTTTACAGAAGGGGTGACCTGGGTATGTGCAGTATTAGCAAATACAGAGCACACAGTCCCCCCTCCTCAAATACAAATCTGCAGGGATAGATAAGAGGAAGAGAGGCACTGATAACAGGGTCACCACACCTGTGCAAAGTACTACTTCTTACGTTTGACATCTTCTCCTTCTTGGGATAGGGAAGTTGTTTCTGTGAGAGTGCATTCACAGCCTTGCATTCGTATTTGGGACCAAGACCACCGGACGCAAGTCAGTTTGGGCGCATCTCGATATTGTAGCCGTTTATAACATGCATTACCCACAATACATTATACCTACTGTATTACAAGTTAGACATGGAGAATGGGCTATTATACGGCTGATAGCGTTGCCCATTCTCCTGTACATATACACTAAGCGATCAGCGTATATTAACTACAGACGGTGTACGTGACTCGATCACACACAACTCCATCTACATTTATGCAGAAGAGATATAATATAAAAGAATCTTCGGAGCATCACGACATCTCGCGTGCGCGCTTTAGGCATTTAACGGGACAGTGACCCGTTGCAGGAGCGCTGGCCGGGTTCAGACCGCCCAGTTTGGGGACAGCGCGGAAGCGAAAGCTGCTGCAGCATGAAGCGGCGTGTGTGAGCTTGGACCCGCTGCCTGCCCATCAACGCCGAAGGCGGGGCTGTGCGCCCTCACTATCACTATCGACGGGACCAGGAAGACGTCAGCAGTGTGGCTCCAGCCTGCTTCGGCGTGAACACGCTGCAACTGCTGCACTTTTTGCTTTGCTTTTTTAACACCTGCCTAGTTAGAGTCTCTTCTGTCGCCATGAAGCATTTGGAACTGGAGAAGCGCCAGAGGACGGGGGCCGGCAAAGCCATCGCCGTGTTGACCAGCGGAGGAGATGCGCAAGGTACTTGCAGAACTTTCCGCGAAACGGCCACCTTAAGCGGGCAGCAGCGTTCCACGGGGATCGGCGGCTCTCCGAGAGGCTTCTAAAGGAACGAGAGCGTCGTGATCTTTCGGGGCTAAATTCTCAGGTGTTTCTGACATATGCACGGTTTCTTTGGTTAGAAATAAAACCAAACGACTAACCAACAGAAAAACAGCCCAAATATGTATGTAACTTTGTATTCCCCAGAGAAAACGTGTGCAGCTAGTTCATTGTAGAGACGTTCTGGGTGCAGCTCTTGCTCGGGGATAAGCGGTTGTCAGAGTAATTAACTTATATAATAAAACCCCAAAGATTATTGCAGGTGCGTTTGATTGCGAAAAATGATCTTAACGCCGTTGTGATAAGCGTTTACTAAGCTATGCACCCTCTTTTCCGTAATGCACCGTTAAAGAAAATATTCTCTGGTAATAGGTTCTCAGAAGACCGAAACAAGCAGTGAAAGCGTTAATATGATAATGGCGTAATAAAATAGCGATATAAACGAGGCTGCTAACTTTGGCTAACTGGCAGGAGTGAGATCTTCAATTCCAGACGAAGTTTGCACACACATGCACGCGCATTTGCATGTATGTAACAGATTTATTACCGTGTGAATATTATGTAAGATTTACAAACTAGCCCAGCGCTTTAGCTGTAGCTAACCTGAGGTTTATAATGGAATAATATAGGTTTGCCGTAAGATTTCTTGCGTGAGGATGAGTCTGAAAGCGTGAGTTTCACGCCAGATGAATGAGAGTTGGCTAAATAAAACCACGGTCCAACATATACAAATCAAATGGTAAGTATCTTGAAGAACTGACATTTACTTTCGGTCTCCGTTATTAGATCATGCTGGAGTTGGGTGAGAATCAGTCTGCAGTCCTGGATTCAAAGCCGTTATATAAATGTTTGTTCTGCCGTCATAGGAATGAATGCAGCGGTTCGAGCAGTAACTCGGATGGGCATATACGTTGGAGCCAAGGTGTTCTTGATATACGAGGTATGTTTATTTTCCTGAACTCTGACAGTGCTCGACTTGCCCATGACCTAGTATTATAAAAAAGACAGCAGCGCTCCAGGAACCTTAATTTGTTTGTTTGTATAACACCCTAAGGCCAAGCCTGTTTCATTTTTAAATTTCCACGTGTCCAGCCGCAATGCTGATTGAAATTGACTTTTCCTTCCCCAGGGCTATCAGGGACTGGTTGACGGGGGTGACCACATCAAACTAGCCAATTGGCAGAGTGTGTCCGACATCATTCAGCTGGTGAGGTGATCTGAAGCCCTTGCTTCAAGGGCAAACACAGCCACATTCATGACGGGTGATAATATCGAGACACTCTGATAACGACGTGCTAAGAGGACACAGGCTGCTGGTCTCCATGGTGAGACCTCGGCTCTGCTGCCACCCTGACTGCACGCGTGTCACCCTCCTTCCACACACAGCACAAATCCCTCTTCATCCGTTTTATATGTAAGGATTAAGCCACCGCACCCGGGCCTGAAAGGATGCCACAAGGAGTGATTAGTGTCAGATAAATTCCGACTCTAAATGCTGCTGAATCACTTTTTTTTTTTTTTGTAATCAGTGATGGGGGGGGGGGGGCAGTCCATAGGATTCCCCCACCACCCCCGCTGCCTTTTCAATCAATGTGTGTCTGATGACCTTGCTCTGACTCCATGCTCCCCCTTCAGGGTGGCACTGTGATTGGCAGTGCCCGCTGCAAGGACTTCACCAAGCGAGAGGGGCGCCTGAAAGCCGCCTTCAACCTTGTGCAGCGCAACATCACCAACCTGTGTGTGTGCGGGGGTGATGGTAGCCTGACCGGGGCCGACGTCTTCCGTAGGGAGTGGCCGGAGCTGCTGGCGGACCTCGTCCGCGAGGGTACGGGCCGCCTGCTGCTGCTTACAGTCCCCTGCAGTGCTGCCAGAGCAGTGTTTCAGCCATATCCACTGACCGCTGATAGTTCAGAGACTGGCTGTTGTACCTCGTGTATCCCTCGCTTGTGACAGAGAGGATCACTGAGGCCCTGGCCAAGCAGCACGCCCACCTGAACATCGTGGGTCTGGTGGGCTCCATCGACAATGACTTCTGCGGCACGGACATGACCATCGGTGCCGATTCAGCCCTGCATCGCATCATGGAGATCATTGATGCCATCACCACCACAGCGCAGAGGTCAGGACGTCCCAGATGTTCTTGAGACAGCCCTGAAAAGATATCCACAACGAAGGCATAAACGCGTGTGTGTGTATATAACATATACACACAGTGCTGCTTGAAAGTTTAACCATTTAAAATTTTCTATATTTTTATATGAAAGTGACCTAAAATGTCATCTGAAGTCCTAAAATTAGATTAAGAAAACAACCTAGCTGAACAAATTACACAAAAATGGTTTTGGTCATGTATTTATTGGAAGAAAAATTATCCAATAACATATCTGCATGTGGCAACAGTAAGTGAACCATGCTCTCAATATTTGGTGTGACCCCCTTGTGCAGCAATAACTGCAACTAAACCTTTACAGTAACTATTGATCAGTCCTGCACATTGACTTAGAGGAAATTTAGCCCATTCCCCCATACAGAACAGCTTCAACTCTTGAATGTTGGTGGGTTTCCTCACATGAACTGCTTGCTTTAGGTCTTTCCACAACATTTCAATTGGATTAAGGTCAGGACTTTGACTTGGCTATTCCAGAACATTCACTTTATTCTTCCTTAACGGTTCTTTGGTAGAACGACTTGTGTTCGGACAGGTGTCTAGACATTTTCCTTAAGAATCCTCTGGTATAGTTCAGAATTCATTGTTCCATCAATGATTGCAAGCCATTCAGATGACCCAGATGCAGCAAAGCAGGCCCAAACCAGAATACTCATCACCATATTTCATAGATGGGATAAGGTTCTTATGCTGCAATGCAGTGTTTTTCCTCCACCAAATGTAACACTCATCATTTAAGCCAAATTGATCTATTTTGGCTTCATCCATCCACAAAACCTCTTCCAGTATCCTTCTGGTTTGTCCACATGTTCTTTAGCAAACTGTAGACGGTCAGCAATATTCTGGGGGAGAGCAGTGGGTTTCTCCTTGCTACCCTGCCATACACACCATTGCTGTTCAGTGTTCTCCTGATGATGGACTCATGAACATCAACATTTGCCAATGTGAGACAGGCCTTCAGTTGCTTAGAAGTTACCTTGGGGTCCTTTGTAACCTTTCGGACTATTACACGCCTTGCAGTTGGAGTTATCGTTCATGGTCGACCACATCTGGGTAGGGTAACCACAGTCCTGAATTGCTTCCTTTTGTACACAGTCTGTCTGACTGTTGGTTGGTGGAGTCCAGACTCTTTAGAGATGATCTTGTAACCTTTTCCAGCTTTATGGGCATCAGTCACTCTTTTCTGAGGTCAGCCGCCTCCTTTGTTTGAGCCATGATACACATGCACAGATATGTTGTATGTGTGATCAGGCATTGCTGGATCCCTGTTCTTTAAATAAATCAGGGTCTCTCACTCACACCTGATTGTCATCCCATTGATTTAAAACACCAGACTCTGATTTCACCTTCAAATTATATGATAATCCAAAGGATTCACTTACTTTTGCCAAATGCAGATGTTATTGGATCTTTTTTTCCCAATAAATACATGACCAGATATACTTTTATTTATTTAAATTTATTTATTGAATTCAACTTTTTACATATACTTTATATATACAGAGAGATGTCTTTTTTTCTCTGTACTCCAGTATCCAGTACAGCATCACAGTGACCCTGGGGCCATATAAAACACCCAAAATGGGGTGGCAGCCCATTAGTGGATAAACACTCAAAAAAGCAGAACTAATTTATACAAGGGGTCGGCATCCTATCTGATGAGTTACTATCTGCCTGAGATCAGGTGGGGCTCATCAGAGACCAGGTAGGATGGGAAACCTGCTGGACACTGGCACTCCAGGAACAGGGTTGCCTACCCCTGGTTTATAGCTTTTCTTTATAGTGTTTACTCTATCAGTTGATGATGGACAAAGGAAAAAGATATTTTAATGTGTAGTTTAAATGTTTTTTGCAAGATGGATTTTGCTAAAAAAAAACTGTTTAGGTATGAGTAGCTACTTTTTTCTCTTTTATTAAGATGTACTTCTTAGTGTATTAGTACGCCTGAGCGAGGTGAGTGAGCCAGCACTTCTTTTTCACCAGTGCCAAGGGACTGTACGGAATCCTGTTTGGAGGCTTTTGTGCAATTTCCCAGCATTCCCCGAGGAGAACCCGTCCTTAATACCATCCATCACCACAGGGACTCTGCTACTTAGTGTTTGGCTGCCATTGGCACAGCATTGCCCTAAAATCCTGATGTAACATAGAATCCTGTTTCTATTTATTTTTCCTGCTTTCCATAGGCTGTTATTTTTCAGACTAAAAAGAAATGTTTGCTGCAGGCGCATGTGATGTACGCAGGCAGCGTTGCTGAATGGCCGTGGCGGCTCACACTACGGCGAGGCCATTGGCTTTCAGGCAGCCTACATTGAAATGCTCGCCTTGTTTTTGTTCTACAGCCATCAGCGGGCGTTTGTTCTGGAGGTCATGGGCCGGCATTGTGGGTGAGTGCACACTGGCTTGCCCCCTCTTCCCCACTCACTTCCTCTCCCCCCTCCTCTTTTGCAGGGAAAGTGTCTAGAACGCCTTATGTGTCTCCTGGACACTGTGTTGGCTTTCTGATAGATTCCCCAAGTAGTATAGGTTTAATGAGTCAGTTTCCACTGTTCACCAAACGTTTGGTTTACCTGTTACTGTCTCCTAACTGCCAACCATGATCTTCAGTTCTTTGCATTCATTGATCTATATAAACCTCACTGCTAACTGTGCATCTCTGGCTGCATTTATTGCACATATTTGAACATCAGTTGATTTCAAGTCTGCTTATGGATTCACCGGAATGACAGGTTAATTGTCCCTTCCTCCACGATGCTCAGGTACCTGGCCACGGTGTCCGCGCTGGCATCCGGCGCAGACTGGGTCTTCATCCCAGAAGCCCCACCAGAAGAGGGCTGGGAGGACCACCTTTGTGCTCGGCTGGGCGAGGTGAGGCCGGGCCCGTCCACTGGCGGGGGCCCAGTGGAGCAGATGGACTGATGCGTGATGTGTCCATATAGAGCCGCAAGGGGTCCAGGCTGAACATTGTGATCGTTGCCGAAGGAGCCATTGACTGTCACGGCCAGCCCATATCTTCCAGTTATGTGAAGGATGTAAGTCAGTTAAAATGCTGCTTGTGCAGAGGAAGCCATTGGGAGCAGCAACTAGCATAACTAGTGCCCTACAAGCATGGCCATGCTGGACTTGTAACTACTGTCTAAAGGGATTGCTCACAATAGAAACGCTGTATATGTTGGCACCTCTGCATTTATTTATGAATTTATTTTGATGGGGCGTGCAGCAATGTAAAGCAAAACAAAACGCAGTCTCTGAGGGTGAAATCCACTGGATGGTCGTGTAGTCTGTGACCCAGACCGGCCCCTGCTGCTGGACTCTGCTCCTATGGGATTGGCTGTAACACATGAACCCTGGCTTATGTCTCCTATGTCAAGCTGGTGGTGAAACGGCTGGGATTTGACACGCGGGTGACTGTACTGGGTCACGTCCAGAGGGGAGGCACGCCTTCTGCCTTTGACCGTGTGCTGGTGAGTCAATCTCGGTCCTCCCCAGAACGGGATGTGAGACACACCCACTCCCTAGTGATCAAGAAAACTCTGGAAGTTTTTTAACCTTCAACCTCAACATAGCAGGCATTAAAACCCAGTGGGTGGAAGCATGTACTAGCTGTCCTTGATTGGTTCATCCCACTTTCCATCTGGTTCTCTTTGCATAACTTGAGTGGGGATTGACAGCATACAGTAATCTCACCTTCTCAGGGTCTCAAACCAACAAGTTCAACAAACCATACTGTAGGAAGGGGAAAAAAGTAGAACATCATTTGTTTTTTGCAGTGATGCAGGGAATTAATTCTAGATGTGAGAAATTTCTTATATTTTAAGCTTGTTGATATTTCTTGATTTGGTGAAATCCCCCCCCCCCCCCTACCTTTTCTGCCCTCACAGAGCAGTAAAATGGGAATGGAGGCTGTGGTGGCCCTGCTGGAGGCCACACCAGATACTGAGGCCTGTGTCATTGGCCTGTCAGGCAACCAGGCCATGAGGCTTCCCCTCATGGAGTGTGTGCAGATGGTACAACCCGAATTGCATGACCAATAGTGAGCATGTGGTAAGCAAGCTGTGGGGGGGGTCACCTGACCTACATGGGGTTTCTGTGTCTGCAGACCAAGGAGGTGCAGACGGCCATGAATGAGAAGAGGTTTGGTGAGGCTATCCAGCTGCGTGGGAAGTGAGTGCCATAATGCCTGCCGTCTACCTTCTACCATGTGTCTGCAGTGCTGTGGTGTGTATGAGATTTGAATGGTTTCTGGTTTTGTTAAATGGGCTCTGACTCTGTTTCAGGAGCTTCGAGAACAACTGGAACACTTACAAGCTGCTGGCACACCAGAAACCTGCCCAGTCACAGGTAGGCAGTGCTGTGGGTGTGTCTGCGCTCTACACATAGGCAATGCGTGGCTTACATCCGCGTGTGCTTGCCTTTCTGAACGCTGCCCCCCAGAGTAATTTCTCCCTGGCGATCCTGAACGTGGGAGCCCCGGCGGCAGGGATGAATGCAGCGGTGAGGTCGGCTGTAAGGATGGGGCTTGCCAAGGGCCACAAGGTCTACACCATTAATGATGGCTTTGAAGGCCTGGCCAAGGGACTGGTGAGGTTTCCTTCTGGGGATGGCTGGTTAGGGGTGGAGCTATTCCTTGGAGAACAGGGTGGGAGGTAGTGCAGTGAAGTACACACTATATTCATCTGGTCATTTTAATCTTGTCCAAAGGTGAAGGTGATAGAAATTATTAAAGATTGTTGTTCTTATTCTAGTACCTGCATCATATTTGTGTGTAGTTATGATATTTTAGAGATTATATCAGCTAGTGGGTATTACTTGTTGGAGATTTAAAGATTTCGTATTTTATAACTATTAAGTCAGTGACTGACCCTCATTGTTAACAATGACTGTGGTGTACATTCGAAGAGCATTTATCTGTTGTCTCTTCCAAGATCAACCAGGTGAGCTGGCATGATGTAGCAGGCTGGACTGGACAAGGAGGCTCACTACTAGGGACTAAACGGTAAGATAGCCTAGGGGGGAAGGAGGGAGAGGGGTAGGGGGAGCTTGGTCAGCAAGTATTCAGCCTGCAGCTAATCTGCTGCTGCTGACTGGCAAGGAGACAGATCAGCCAGCCAGTGTCACCTCTGATACAAGCAAGCAGAGGATTTTGATTGGATGTAACATCGTGGCTTTCGAACTTGGCCTGTCCCCTAGAACCCTTCCTAAATCCTGCATGGAGGAGATAGTGAATAACATCCGCACCTACAACATTCAGTCGCTGCTGGTGGTTGGAGGGTTTGAGGTGAGAGCCTGACCCTGGGATGGAGCAGTATGGCCGCAGGAACGGACATATTCTCCCCCTCTGTTGTGCTCGTTGTAGTTGGAGCAGTGGTATTTGAGACTTCCAGCAGATGAGCAGTCTAAAACCACCTTTATCGCAACCCCCCCCCCCCAACCCAGGCATACGAGGGGGTGCTGCAGTTGGTGGAGGCTCGGGGTCACTACGACGAGCTCTGCATTGTCATGTGTGTCATTCCCGCCACCATCAGCAACAACGTGCCCGGCACAGACTTCAGCCTTGGCTCTGACACCGCCGTCAATGCCGCCATGGAGGTGAGGGCATGATGTCACGCTGAACAGTGCCGAATGCTTCAAATGGGTCTGCTGGCCTGTGCCCGCCCCTCAGTGAGGCTCAGCAGAGAGCTGGTGTAACTGGGTTACCCTTGTCTGGATTACTTATTTTCCCTTTGTTGCACAGATTACCATTATTGCATTAGGAAAAAAAACTGCAGTTACGAATTTATGTCAATTTATTTAAATTGATGCATACTAATGGATTTTTTTTCCAGAACCATGAGTGACTGAAAAGGTCAGAGATGGCAAGTAAATTTTGACCAGAACTAGGGCTGCACAATATCTCACTGTGCTGTAATCGTGATATGGTGCATGTGCAATAATCTCCAGGACTTTTCAGTTACCTGGGTTAACTTTAAGTAGGGCTGCAAAGATTCATCGAGTAACTCGATTACAAAAAATCCTCAAAGTAAATTCTTTGCTTTGATGCTTTGTTTAATCCACATGACTATATGTATTGCTCAGTGATCACCATGTTTCACATGGAGGATTATTAATGTCACACAGTGTGTAGCAGAGTGGCAGGAAAAATAAGTGGTAAGGCTGTGCAGATTGGGTAGGGACAGTGGCACTCCCATAGGGACCCATTCTAAAAAATGGCGGGGAAATTTTCAGCAAATTTCTGAGTCATGGAGACGGTGAATTGTTCCAAACATTGACATTCACAGCATAGAATCACGGTCATTTCCATTTCTTACCAAGCACTTTAAGCGGTATGTTGATTTAAAAAAAAAAAAAAAACATTTAATAAATTAGCTGTCATGAATATTATTTAGTATATTTTATATGTGCAGCATTAGCTGTTACTGGTTATAAATAATGGTTATGACCAAATGTAGCTTAGCAGCTATCGAGCTATAAATTTCACTGATGATTTTGTCTGACTACTGACGCAGGGTAACTTTACATTTTAAGTTGTTCTTGTTATCAACAGCTTCATAATTAGTTAGCTGCACTGCTACCCTGTTAATACAGCTGATTAAAATGTCAGTTTACAGCTCTCCTCGGATCACATGGGTCAGTGTGAACTTACTACCAAATTTATGGCAAAATAGTTTAAATTAAATTTATTTGCCAAAAAAAATTGTTGTGGTAAAGTATCTATTATTGTGTGCGCTTTTTAAGTGCTGCATTTGCAAATGGCGTTCAAACAAACTGCTTTTTTCCCAGATTTTCATCTCCCTCATGTTGAATTATTTAAAATATCATCATTATGGTATACAGTTTAACCATTAAAACCAATGAGTTGTTCATTTTAAGATGCCTTTTTTTCTCTTTTGAATAGTTACTATTGCACTTTTAATTAGACAAAAGTATGTTATCCGATTTACTCGATTTAATCGATGCAATAATCAATAGATTACTTGATATATTAAAAACTTAAGATGGAACACACGCTTGTTCAGTAGGGTTTCTCCTTAACTAAACCCTTATTGGACAATCACAACTTCTAGCTTAAGTTAACTGAGAGATCCTGCTTCTTGGAATACACCCCCAAGGCTTTAAGTGTGGTTGTCATTGCTGACACATCACAGCACACAGTGCACAACAAAGAAATGTGTCCCCTGCATTTAACCGATATGATATTGTGACACAGCAGTGGGTAGCGAATTCAGCGCCCGGGAAGCAGTGCTTGGGGGTGGTACAATACTCAGGGTACCTCAGTAGTATTTGCAGGTCAGGGACTTGAACTGGCAGCCTTTCAATTATTATAATTTTTTTTTAAATACAGTTGCTTCATTACACCACCACTGCTTTAGATGATGGATATAAACATTTTTCCAGTTACCAGCCTCTTGGTACTACACAGGCAGCCACAATACTACAAGACAGCCGCAATTTAGTAAGCAGATTAGTAGTATACCTAAAATATTAATGCGACGTTTTGTGATGCCAAAAGGTTAGAAATCTATATAAATTTGGAATATCATTATGCTTAATAAACTTGTAAAGCTTTAAATTGTAAATGTTTATGCATGTTATCTGAAGCCCTGGTGATTATTGTGCATGTAGCATATAATTGCAATGTGACATCATGCAGCCCTAACCAGAACCCTTCTGGAATATTCCACAGAGCTGTGACAAAATCAAGCAATCAGCTTCAGGCACAAAGAGGCGGGTGTTTGTGGTGGAGACCATGGGCGGATTCTGTGGCTATTTGGCTACCGTCACAGGAATCGCTGTAGGAGCGGACGCCGTATACATCTTTGAGGAGCCCTTCAACATCCACGACCTGGAGGTGAAGCTGGGCATGACTGAAGCGGCGCTGGTGTGTCACATGCCCTGGCTGGAGGTGCTTTTGGTAACAAGCTTCTCGCTCTTACAGGTCAATGTAGAGCACCTCAAGGAGAAGATGAAGACCGACATTCAGCGTGGTTTGGTTCTCAGGTGAACTGCCGACCAATCTGGTTTATCTGAAAGGGGAGGCGAGCTGCATGCATGTGTCAGCGGGTTTCTGTTCTCCGCAGGTAGTTGCATGTTCTCAGGAGCTGCCAAAATCTACCTGCCTGGCCGTTAAGCTTGGCAGAGTAGTGACACTAAACTACATCTACATTTCACTGTATCTATGAGCACAGAGCTGCCTTACAGCTGGGCTTACTGCAGTGCCTGACAACTCACTTGTTGATGTATAAGAGCTGTCTAATGTCATAGTACTATATCTCCACATGTTTGTACAAGGTTTTTTTATCTGGTAACCTGAAGTAAAGTGATTCTTGCCCCTTCCCATTTGCCATTAGGAACGAGAAGTCCAATCCACAGTACACCACTGAATTCTTACACAATCTGTACTCGGCAGAGGGAAAAGGCATCTTTGACTGCAGGGTGAATGTCCTTGGACATCTGCAACAGGTATAGAGGTGACTGTTAGTGACCTGTTTGTTTGTGGTGCTGTATATTTTACATGTTGTACCAGTCTCATGAAGAGACTCCAAAGTTGGCACAGGTTGCTGCAAATAGCCAGGGGTTAACATGTAATTACTCATGCTGATTTGTGGGAGCTTCCAGGCATTGTTAATATATAGAACATGACTTCAGTACCACTGTACTTGTGACCTTTCACTTCAAGGGAGGGGCCCCCACACCCTTTGACAGGAACTATGGCACCAAGTTAGGCGTAAAGGCTGTGCTGTGGATAACGGAGATGATGGAGAAATCATACAGGCAAGGTAGGTGGAAAGAGGCGTTTTCCATAACACTGTGGGCATTCGGTAATGATCAGGCTAAAGGTCTCCGTCTCTGTCCAGGACGTGTGTTTGCTAACTCGCCGGACACAGCCTGCGTGATTGGGATGACCAAGAAAGTGCTGACCTTCGGCCCAGTGTCTGAACTCAAGGACCACACAGACTTTGAGTGAGGACCGGCCTAAACCTCATGACCAGGCTCTCTAAAGCCTAGTTCACGCTTCACTTTTCCACATGTCGTGTGCACAGGCTCTTTTGTACACACACTGCATTTGTCTGTGCATGCAGGTGGTTGCTATCGGTGCATGTGTACTGCAGAGATATTTCACCAGACCTGTAGAGGGCAGATACTGTTTTCTTGGTCTGAATGAATTCTCCTTTGCCCAATGTTTGGGTGATTTTTCTGTCTATGCATTTGTGTACTGGGATATGATTTTGTGCTCCTTCAATGTTGAGTAATATATGTATATGTGTGTGTTATGTGTGTGTATGTATGTGTGTGTATATATATATATATATATAGTGTGTATATATATATATATGTATGTATGTATGTATGTATATATACCTCTGCCCATCTTCACATAATTGCTCTTCAAAATCATCTATCACTATAACTGCTCCTCTTCTACTTTTTTTGTTAACCTGTTCTCTGTGAAAATCAGTACTGCCACCTACTGGAAATGCTTAAATTCCTTGCGCATGTGCAGTTGGCACTCACAGATGCATAAAAAGTCCATTAGACCCAGAATCGGGGCAGCGCATGCAGTCCATAGGGACACCCCTGATGACAGTTTGTCACCTGTTCTGTGCAGAAGTTTAAGATGCAGTTAGGTGAACTGTTGCCTCCAGTCGCTCATATGTGATTGTGTACTGGTCTGCGCACTGTGATCTAACTGGGGTAGATTCCAGAACAACTTCCAAAATCCTGTATTGCATTACTTTTTGGAATATAGATGGATGAGTGATCTTAATTTTAAGGGCTCATTCCATTTTATAGTATTATACATGAAAGCACACTTTCATACAGTCAGCATGTCTGGTTCCTTAACTGCTCTGGCCCTACATGCCCCCACAGGCACAGAATGCCGAAGGAGCAGTGGTGGCTGAACCTGCGTCTGATGCTGAAGATGCTGGCCAAGTACCAGACCAGTTTCGACGAGTATGTCACCGGGGAGGTTGAGCATGTGACCCGTCGGACCCTCAGCATAGAGACAGGGTTCTGAGGATTGGGCCCCAGCTGTGAGCAGCTGCCTAGCACCCTAGCAGAATCATGGGTTCTCCCAACCACTCCCTGTAAACAGTACAATAATCCCCCTCTATCCATGCTGATTGTGCCTAAACATACTGAACGTCATATAAGCTTAGCTAGAGAACATAGTTGTCCTTTTTTCCATGGCGGTGTACCTTTTAAATCATGATTCTGCACAGAAGTATTGGGTATTTTTTATAGCATGTACAAAGTGTAGTATTTTGCATCTAAAACACTATCAAAATACCTCTAGAGAACTTAAACACAGGAATATTTACTTAAGGCGAAGCTTGATGAACTGTTAGTCTCTTGAATTTGGGTATTACCTTTTTCACTAAAAGAAGACCGAGTCACTTTGGACTAATGAAATGTGAATTGCCTCACATTGTAGTGTGACACTGTTTTGTCTGTCTGAAATTCATATAGTGAATTAAGGTTATAATGGTTTTAAGGGACAAAAAGTAAAAAATAAAAAACACTTGAATTAATCTACCATTAGTTTACCTTTGTTGCTTAGTATGTGAAGAAATCTCTCTATCATCCATAAACCATGTTGCTTTTTTTTTTCGCTTAAGTGGTCCTCTCATGAACTGGGTCTTGCATTTTGATGTTCTTAATGGTGTCTTTTTTTTTCTTGGTTCAAGCACTGTTAGGTTGCAATAATATAAGAAATAAACAAATCATAACTGTTGTGGAGTACTTCTCATTGGCATGTAGTTATTAGTATTTAATCTGCTTGTAATGTCTATAATGTACTGTTGAACGTGTTATCAAAACTAGCACTTGTATTGTCAAATTATCAGAGTCAGTTTTGAAGTGTCATCAGCTTTTACACTGATTAAATCCATGTCATGTTGAGAAATCTCAAAAAATGCACACTGGGTGAAAGGGACTTTCCTGAAAGGAAACAAAGTGGGTGTCCTCCACTGTCCCACAATGCTTCTGTCAAGTCAGAAGTGACTGCATGCACAAATCCATTGATCTCACCAGGATACTTACAATTCATTGTATATAATTTTGTCTTCACACATTTTATGTATGAGTGTGAAGATGTTATTGGGCTGGTTAGTATTACTGCTGTATCATATTTAGATTTGGATCAATTTTTCCCAACAAACCAATTTGATATTACACATTTTCTTGGTTATTTTCAGTTTATATTATGAAAACATTACGGCCAATGACTCCAACTGGACAGAATATTAATAAAGCTAAGGAGTCAAGTTATTCCATTATCATAACTTTTGCCATAAAACAATATATAAAATATGCAGTGCCATGCTAGTGTATAGCTCAGCGGACTATGGATCTGTCTAATCCGCCGATTGTCGTTCCACTGGGGGGTCCCTTTATTACTACATATTTACAACAATTACTTATAACAATGTTAATTATCACTTCTATGCCGAGGACACCCAAATATATGTTTGGGTGGGCACCACATGAGGTGGAGTCCTGGTCCAGTCCCAAGGAGGGGTTGACTTTGTGGATACAGCTTGCAACCTTCAACATTGTGGGTGCAGCCACCAATCTGCCAGTGTAAAAAGGCCGGCATGGAGAACTGATTCATGACCACAGTTCTCACTTGAAGCAAGCAAGCCCACTCTTTCTTTTTCAGTGATGTTAGCATGCCCAGGAGGATTGGGCAGCCAGTTGAACTTAGACCCCCAAAAGTTTTTTTTTCTATACTTGGGAGTTTTTGGTTCCTCTCCTCTGTTGTCAATTGGTTTCATTGTCTTTCTTTCTTTGTAATTCATTTGCTCTGTTCCTAGTCTGTTTCATATATGATAATGTATCGCAACACACCAATGTAAAGTGCCCTGCGACAACTCAACTAAAATATTAATAAATTGAATAATACCCTTTGCCATATTCGCTCGCTGTAACACTGCCGGAGTCACGTGACGCGCCGTCTTCTTTCCATGAGGCTTAAGTTGGCTCCTTATTCGGCAGTTCCTTATTCGCAAAATCCGTTCCACCTTAAATAGGCATAATGCGTGACGTGCCATATTCCCAGCAATTTATCTGGTCAACATCAAAACGTCCGTTCTAAACATTAACACGATCTAAAAGAGCAATTATTACACTTACTAAATCACGCGTTTGAAGACATTTTACTGTAGTTTTAAAAATAATGCCCTGTGAAATATGCATTGTTTCTCAAGACCCATTGAAAATAAATGTGTGATGTCATATTTGCAGCAATTTATCTGCTTAACGTCTGTTCAAACCCTTAATAGCATCTGATAGAGAAAGTATTACACTTACTATGTCCACAGTTTGAAGATATTTTACAAAAATTCACAGGCATTATTTTTGAAATTCTACAGTAAAATATCTTCAAACTCCGCGTATTGTAAGCATGATAATTGAACTTCAATACGTTTTAATGGGAAACAATGCCAAATTCAGAAATCATTATTAAAATCCGACAGTAAAATATCTTCAAACTCTGCATATTGTAAGTACAATATTTGCTCTTTCCGATGGTGTTAAGGTTTTGGACGGAGGTTTTGATTTAGACCTGATAAATTGCTACAAATATGACAGATCACACATTGATGTTCAATGCATCTTAATGAGAAGAATGCCAAAATTCACAGGGTATTATTTTTAAAATCATACAGTAAAATATCTTCAAACTCTGGACATAGTGAGAGTAATCATTGTTCTTCCAGTTGGTATTAAATTTCTGAACAGACGTTTAGATGTTGACCAGATAAACTGCTGCAAATTGATTAATTAATATGGCAGGTTACACAATATTCCTATTTAAGGTGGAACGGATTTTGCGAATAAGGAAATGCCAAACAAATTCAGCCTCGTCTTCTTTCCAGCGGTATCAGCATGGCAGCGAGCACTGTCTTTAAACCAGGATTGTTCGGTAATAAAGTTGCGATAGTCACAGGAGGCGGGACAGGCATCGGCAAGGCGATCACTTCGGAGTTATTACAGTTAGGTAAGCATTGATGCATTGCAGAAGAAAAGAGTTGCTCATTTGATTTTCATACCTGTTGTTTTGCGTGACAAGGCTAACTGTCGTGGCCGTAACCTGTGACTATGTGTGCACGAATACGTTTGTGCCCCGTAGTGGACTGCCATTCCATCTGTTATGTTTCCCTGTCCTGTGCCATGTATATGGAATCAGATTTGTGCCAATATTCTCTAGCAAAACTTTTTTAACATCAAGCAAAAACAAGACTTCGAGAGGAAATACAACTCACTGGAGCATGAGAAAATGTTCTCAAGCGTACAATTTACAACTTGCAAAGAAATAATTGATATTTTGTTTTTGGATAACGTGTCCTTTTCTTTACAATTCCAGCTCTCTCGCTCGCGCTGCCGGGTTTGCGGTTACGTTGCCAGATTTTTTTGCAAGGCGTTCTGGCACAAACCACTCGCGTGGTGAGTTCCCATTGGCTAATGAGCATTTGACTGACAGCTCAGTCCCTCAGACGTTTAGTGCAGCAAGCAAATCAGTGGAGGCTGAATGAGGCGTTTATGGCAAGCCGCGTTAAAGTTTAAACGGACCCCTTCCCTATCTGTAGTTGTATTTAAATATAATGTAATTATAGATATCTAAAACTACATTAGTACTAGTAAGAACTGGGTTTTAGATATCTCAAATGCCCAGTTGTACTAGTAAGAATTCAACTGTGGACATCTACAATTCTGATTATTACTAGTAAAAATACAAATTTACTCCCCGACCCGCAAGTACCACCAAGGTACCCTGAACAAGTTACCGCCCCCAAGCACTGCTCCCCGGGCGCTGAAATAGCTGCGCACTGCTGTTACACAATGTCACATGGCTTACCTTTCACTTTCACAATTGCAGCAATCTATAAATGAATTGTGGATATATAGCGAAAGTGATATCTATGACTACATTACAGACATCTAAATTGAGAAATGTTACTAGTACGAATGTAATTTCAGATATCTAGAATTTGCATTTGAGATATTTAAAATGGAATTGTCGCCCTCTTCAATGAAAACGATTCATACTTGAGGAAACAGAATCTAAAATACAACTACAGATAGGAAAGGGGTCTGCTTAGACGCTAACACGGCTTGCCATGAACGCCTCCACTGATTTGCTTGTAGCACAATACGTCTGATGGATTTGTCGCTCCATAGCCAATGGGACCGCACCACTGAAAAAACCCTCCCACGCTAGAGATTAGTACAGAGCCCTTGAAAGGTCAGGGTGGGAAAATATTTTTAATAGTTTTGCGTTCCCTAGCAAAAGCTTACGAGGCTGAAGAAGGTTTAATATTCGGCAGTTTCTTATTCGCAAAATCCGTTCCACCTTAAATAGGCATAATGCGTGGCCTGCCATATTCACGTATATGGTCAAAATCCAAACGTAGTAAGTGCAAAAGGTGCTTTATCGGATGCATTTTGAACGGACGTCCTGATGTTGACCAGATAAATTGATAAACAGATAAAAAATCAGGCAGCGAGAAAGCTGGAATTGTAAATAAAAGAACGCCTTATAAAAAAAAGAGCAAAAGACCAAACATTTGTTTGCAAGTTGTAAATTTTACGTTTGAGGTTACATTTTCTTTGCTCCAGTGAGTCATTTCCTCAGAAGTCTTGTTTAGCTTGACGTTAGAAAAAGTTTTGCTGGAGAATATTGGCACAAATCTTATTCCATACGTATGCTTCTTAGGATAGGTTGCGACCTAGTACTAAATAAGCTGACTAGTGATGTGCGAATCACGAACGAACGGATCCTTTTGAACGGATCTTTAAAGTGAACTGAACGAACCGATTCCTTG
>JAODKL010000103.1:1204664-1221042 GCA_026780765.1 Petrocephalus schoutedeni | reverse complement strand
TGGAACTGGGCCGGATTCGAACCCTGGTCCCAGAGGTGTGAGGCGGAAGTGCTACCCACTGCGCCACCGTGCCGCCTCCTGGGAATGTCCCCTTGGTTTTTGCCATTTTTGAAATGTTTTCTTATAACATTATCTTTTTTTTGTATCACTGCTCCTGACTATGGTCGCCTGGTGCTATATTTCTTCATTGTCAAGATAACATTTAGAAGGTCTTGGCATCCTGATGCGTGGTGCATTATCCCATCATTTAACTCTCTCTCCTGAGCCAACCCTGGGGACGTACAAGTTGTGCGTTGGCTGTTTTTCAATGGCTTTCCTCTTCAGGTATTGTCATCTTATGCAGCCAGGGCCTTATGCTGGATTTCTCTGGGATGCACCCTTGTAAATGACCTTTTCCCTTCATGCCCCTTCATGTATGCTCTTACAAAACATAGTCAGACTTGTGAAGGAACATGATTCTCAATGTACTAAAGCAATGGTCTACAACCATTTTTTATCACGCACTTTTAGAAGGAAATTAATCTGGGAAGATAGTCGCCTTGTTTTCTTTTGCCGAATGGGAGGGGTCCCTCTTTGTTGATTTTTTTTCTACGATCAACTGGTAATGTCAGGGATCAAAAAGTTGGGGACCACTGTAGCAAAGTGTCGGTCCATCCATTCCTCTTCCAACTGCTTAACCAGCAGAAGGTGGTGCAGAACCTTGAGCTTATCCTGGGAAGCGCAGGGTGCAAGGTAGGGAGCGCCAGTCAGAAGGAGAATGTAGTACTCTTAGAATGTTTTAGATTGTGTTCTAGCAAGGAAAAACTGTCCAAAATGAGTTCAAGATTTCCCAAAGAAATTCAAGGAATGCGAGGACTGGTGTGAGGAATTTAAACAGTATGTTTATTTGTAAGTGTTCATTGTTCTTGCTGCCACTTAACAGGGACATTGAAATTAAACATGAATTTACAAATGACTGTGCACAGATTCATAGATTTGTCTTGAGTGTATTTTAATTTGTAAGATTAAAAATCCAATTCACCTCAAAGGAGCCACAGCTTAGTTGCATGTATAAAAAATGCCATTATTTATTTGAGATACCACAAAACAATGTGTTAATGTCATTGTTTTTATTGTGCTTACACCTGAAGCCCGAGGTTAAAAAATAATTGATCATTGCAACACCTTGCACATAATACTCATGCATATTATATTGTGTGTGTTCGTCCAGACTGCATTACATTCCGTGAAAAGTAAAAATGAAGTCTGCAGGAATATTTTCGTGACTACTACCTCTCAGTGTATGAATATATTTTACACTTTTAAATGTTTAAATCCTGAATCTTGACAGCAGTGGTTGCAGGTGTGTTGTACCGTCCCCTTTTCACAATTCTGGACAGATATCTTCACTTCCTTTAGCTCCAAACAATTCAGTTGAAAGTTAAAAGGACTGTTTTTATGCTGTTACCGTTTTCTTACCAGGTCTCTGGGATGTGCGATCCTGAGCTCAGATAATCCAGGTTCTATAGATTCTACCCAAGCTAGTTTGTGACTCATCGAACCGAGCCAAATCCAGTCCTTTCTGCCCACCCCAAACCCCCAACATCCGGACCACTTGATCATGGTCAATCACCAGGCAATCTACCCATGACTAATGGATGGTAGTATCTACCTTACAATTAAAATTTGAATGCAGCCATAATTTCCCAGCAGTGGTCAGCCATCACATGTACCCGGGAAGATTTTTTCCCATATTGTCTTATTTGGAATTTCCTTAAATTCCTCAGGAAAACCTATCTTTAAGCACTTGTAAAAATATGATACACTACATAACTGAACAGATTTAAAGACACTTTATGACTATTTGGCAATCAGCTGCCATTTTTATTATACTGTTCTGAAACTTGGAAACGTGGCATGTAAAAACCTGAATTAAAAGAGTGGACTTTACGGTCCAGACCGGAACATTTAAAACGTGTAAATCTGGAAAGGAGAAATGAAAAGATACACACACACCTCTTGTACATTAGCACCTTGAAGGAAGTACAAAAATGGTTTCTTTTTTAATTAATCCCAGGAAGATAAAAAAAAAAAGTGACTGTGACTGTAAATTATAATCACGTCACAATAAGACACTCAAAAAACATATATACTTTTTCTAGAGCTTTCTTTTGCGATTCCTGCCCTGGTTTCACCTCCTTTCTCTCGCACTAACATACCCACCGGATGAAGCGTTCGAAAAAGCTCGGCTTAGAGAGCGCCGCGTAGTCGTGGCCCCTGAAAATGGCCGACCTGTCGCCGAGCGCGAGCTTCTGTAGGACGGCGTCGTCCACGTCACTGCCGAGTGCCACTATGGTGGGCACTACATCCAGCTTGCGCATGCTGCTGAGTGCCTCGTCCAGGCCCTCGGTGGATGTGTAGCCGTCGGTGATGAAGACGAAGGAGAGCTCAGCATTGCGGCGCACCTGGTGGACCCGCGCGTGCGAGACGACGTTGTCGATGGCGAACGTGATGGCTGCACTGACGTTGGAGGAGGACTCCATGTAGGTCATCTTGCCGATGGCATCCGCGATCTCGTCGGCGTTGCGCATTAGCCGGAAGACGGCACGCTGTGTGCGCTCGTCGCCGTAATGCACCAGTGCCAGGCGAGCGTGCATTGTGTCAGAGTCGCCGTGCGCCAGCACCAGCCGGCGCGCCACGCTCTCCAAGAACTCGCGCACCTTTCGGAAGTCTTCCTGGCCCATCCGCTCCGAGCCATCCAGCATGAAGACAAGGTCAACAGGGCGCTGGACGCAGCTGGCCACAGATGGTTCTGATGGGATAAAGCCTGGGTTAGTTTCATGGCACTGATGACTGATGGCACTCGCTAAAGACTGGGACCAAACTACTGAACACCAGGTCAAAACTGCCATCTACATTCAACCAGACAGCTGAAATCTCTAATGGTCTCATCTTTGTCGATCAGTTCAACTAACAGCCACGTGATCCCGAAGTCTTCGTGATTTTTGAATGCCCGAAATAATTTGACTGAAAATTTGCTTGAAAATTTATTACCCAATACTTTACAAGAGGAGTAAAGGAAACAAAATGATGCGAACAAATGAAAAATTTGCGACGGCACGTTTCGCAGCACAAGAAACTCTTCCACAGTCGTTTTCCGGGAAGGACATGGCACATGATTATAATTTACAACATACGGTATGCGAGCAACGGTGCCCCAGGCAAGCTTCAAAATCCTTACAAAACCATCCAAACATATACAGAGTTCAGCTTTACTTCTGGCCTCAAATATTCTTTACAGCTTTACATTATATTAGGAACAATTATATATATATATTTATAACCAATATATAAATATATATTAATATATATAATTAGGTTTACATATCCAATATAACATCCATCATCTGACCTCAGACAAGAGTGGTTCACGTAAAGGGATTTCCTCAATTTCATCTAGTTCTCAGCTAATTAATGACCATATGTGGTACAATAACAGAGTGAGCGTTTGTTTACCATGGTTGATGAGACTTTGATATTGCTAGATATAGCTGAAAGCCATCTATGAATGGCCATAAACTTCAGGGCGGAGAAAGTTTTTGGATGTCTTTGTGGACTTCCTAAAAGAAAAGACCAGAAGTTCCTTGGTCTTGTCTTGAAATGTAACAACCTGCACATCAGTTACATTTCCCTGTAGTTTTTTGTGCAAAGTGTTCCTACATGTCTTTGCTGCGTCATCAGCATTATTAACCAGAAAGTTTATGATACCATGGGACCACTGGAAGCTGAGGGCACCTGCAGGACACATTTGGTTGGTAATAAATGACCATCGCCAGGCACCGCAAGCCAAGGGATGCCAGGCACAGCACAGGGAACATTTGGAAATGTGCAAAATCAGCCTGTAAGATTACATTCCTTTAGCAGGTTTCACATTTATCCTTAATACTTCATATGATATGCAGTTGGGCATGCAGTCCATGCTTGCTATCCACACTTCTCCAGATCTAGGTGCTTTTATCTTAAGCTAGATAGCCCAGACAAAATTTAATGAGATGTTTTCACAGGGCCGTGAGGGCGGTGGGGGGAGTGAAAGGTGGCCAGGGAGGGCTTCCTGACTTGGCTTTGGTTTGTCCGTCTAACACAATCCCAGCGCTTTGTCGGGGTCGCCCATGATGTCGGTGTACACCGCCCTGAACGACTCAATGAACAGCCTGGTCCACTGCTCTCTCTCCTCTCCCGAGGCAAACTTGGCGCGCTCCGCCGTGTAGGCCAGGGTGGCCACGGCCAAGGGGTACTGCTGCTCGTCCTTCCGGGAGCGGAGCAGAAGAGAGACGCCACGGAGCGTGGTGGGGACGGGGTTGCCGAACCCCTCCTCTGACACGGCTTCGAACGGCAGGTAGCCATTCCGAGGGGAGGCCACATCTGAAAGTGAGCGGCAAGAACAATAGTGTAAAAAGTATCCCTCTGGATGGCCGTTTGACCGCACGCTTTGCTCCGGGAAATGTTGTGGGCAGGGGGCAATGGCAGCAGGGATGGGGGTGTTTAGGGAGAAGGGCTCATCACCCAGAGGTTGCGGGTGTTACCCACAGGCTCGGACATGTCCGAGCCTTACTAAATTTCCCGGAGGAACCTTCCCAAGGGATTAATAAAGTACTATCCTATCCTATCCTATCCTATGTCACCATTAACCAATCACGTAACCAGGAGCTGCTTTGTAAACTGCGCCAAAGCCAAATCTGGAGTTAGCTAAATGATCTTTTGCCAGGAAACATACTATGTATGGAAAAAAACCATTTCTGAGGTTTGCCTCTCTTGTGAAGGTGCCACAAGATGCACGAGTGTGTCAGTTTGAAGCAGAAATGCACCATACAGCCATGATTACACATGAATGTGTGACATCACTGTGGTCCACAAGCTGATAACATGCAAGTTCAAAAAACTAAGCCATATACATATGTTATTCTATCTTAGTCTGGCAGGTTCCCATTCCTGGAGGTGATTTCCACAGGAAATGCACGGCAGTCAACAACATCCAGCAACACTGCATGTGGGTCTGAACTCAATAATACAACATTCCTTGTCTATATCCTTTCTACACTTAAACACTTAATGCTAATTATTTTTATTATATTTTAAATGTAGTACAGTGTTTCAGGAGTGTGTGGACATCCTTTACTTTCTAGGATAACCTCCAGTTACAGAGGTACTGTACAGAAGATGGATGGATGTATTATATGTAAGAATATTTATTCAGTGTCTCTTTATTGCAGAGTTACATTTATTCCAATAATTATCCAATAAATTATCAAGGATGTCCTATGTATAATTCATCTGACAAAATTAATGATAACAATGGGTTGCATTTAAATAGCTGTTTTAAAAAGTAACTTAAGCGATTTATATTTTTTGGAAGGAATATAACCACCCTGAACCACCCCAGAAACATTCATCTTGCTGTACGTGGCAGCCATTTTGTTTCAGAATAGTCAGAACATTCTGCCATTTTGTGTGAGGAGGTGAGGAATTATGAAGCCGCTGGACATTAGATTTTCTGATCGGGCACCAGGGTTCACACTTCTAGTCTTCCCAAAAGTAAAAGAGGAAACCCTTCACTTCCCTGTGTCACCATTTTGACACCTCTTATCAGTACACCCTGAAGACACTAGAGAAATCAATTATATTGTACCTAACATGACTTTGCTGTCCCCCCAAAACTCAGTTTCCCAGATTTCAGTCATCATTGATTCTGTTTTACAATTGGCTCTCTGAAACCCCCCAGCCTAAGCCAAGCATATCCCCGACACTCATTGACCCTCTTTCATAACAAAATCTCATTGGTTCTTCAACACACATGTGGCCAAGAACTGCAGTGCATAATAGCACATCCCCCAAGGCAAAACATTATAAGACTGTCTGTGCCACAGAGGTCCTCAACCAGAGGCCAGTTAAGATTCTGAGACTCTTGATGCCAATTAAAATCCCATATTCTATCCCTGACATCTTACACCAAACAGCAGATGACCTAGGCTTAATTGACAGGATGGAGAGGTCCCACATGGTCAGTGACTATTTGTTTCTGATTCCTAGTGCAAGCCATTAATACCTCAGAGTTCTCCTGTGTGTTTCTTAATGGATATTTGATTTAGTCCATCACTACCTCTTAACTGCAAAAAGTGAATCCTAGGGCGTTGTAGCCATCTACAAGAAACCTTTATGCAACAAGAATCCCCCATGAAGACCTAGTGCTCAGCACGTGGAGGGCTTCAGACTGATCATAGCATAGACTATCAGCTTTCATATTCTCTGTTTCTGAACTTCCAGGAAATTGTGCAGGTTACACTGCAGAATGTACCGCTAGCTAAACAAATTTCACGGCTTCCTCAGAAAGGCAGTATATATCCTTCAGTCTTACCTGTTTTGCAGGGCAGGTCAGGACACACAATTTCAGGATCTAGGACAGAAAATAATTATATTTAAAGCTATGTACAGCATGGTAGCTAAATGTGTGTGTGCTATGTATATATTACATCGTGGGGACCAAATGAACACAAATTTGTCTGTGTGTCAGGGGGAAGTTTGCATGTTTTCTCAATGATTCTTTTTCTCTGGGGACTTTCATATCAACACACAGTCCAACACCATGTGATTACGTGATAAGTAATGGAGTACTGTAGTCCTCCCAGTATCCGTGGTTTCAATTAATGCAGTATACCACAGTCTGGAAAAAAATGGAAAATTCCAGAAATAAATGGTTCATAAGTTTCAAACCATATGCCAGGCAAGTACAGGCTGCAACATGGTGAAATTCATCAGCCCAGTTGTGCCTAATACATGCCACATCTCACGTTCTCCCACATCCACGCTTTCCTGCAGAACTCTCATCCACTCTGCCTCTAGTGTTCTGCTGATGGATAGATAAGCTATAATAACATCAAATTATTCCACAGTTAATACATATTTCAGGTTTTCTAGAATGCTGTTTTGCGAAGTTTCACTGTCTGAAAAATGGCCCTATTATAGCTGAGGTAACCGGTTATACAAACCATAGTAATAAACTCCCTTAGGTTTCAACATCTTAGAAATAGTGGTAGACTAAATGATAGAAGAATCTAAAGCTTATTTCAGGATACAATGGTTTAACCTGATTTGTTTGTAGAGGCAAAGCAAAGAAGATGTCTGGCTGGAGGTTCCTGGGGTGCCTGTTATAGCCTGGGAACTGCAGGAGGCTTCTCACCGGGACAAAGCACGTTCTCCATTTGGTCGATGAAGCTTTCAGCCAACAGCTCAGTGAAGTTGCGTAAGCGATTGACCCGGTCTGGTCTGTTGCAAGCGATGGACCCCAGCGTCTCGGGCACCTCCGTCTGGTTAAAGGTGTCACTGATTCCAATGGCATTGACATCTATGAGGGGGTCATTGCAGAGGTAATCTAGAAGGTTGTCATCATCACGAGGGTCATAGCGGCCGTCTGTGATCACCACCGCCATCACTCTGGCCTTGGCGCGACGGCTGCCTCGGATCAGTTGGTCATAGGCGAACTTCAGAGCAGATGCAGTCCAGGTACCACCGGCAATCCATTCTAGTTTTTTCACCTCCTCTTTGAAGGCGGACAAGGAGTCAACTCGGACGTCATCAAGTCGGATGGCCTGGAAGGTACCATTGTGGCTGAACTGCACCACACCCACACGGACACCTAAGGGGGTCAACAGGAAACCAGGGGCTCAAGTGAAGAATATATATGTGTGGTACCTGTAGAACTGTACACATGTAACCAGAGCCTCACCCTTATTCGAGGTGGGGTCCTTTTCAATGGAACCTAGTCTGCTAAGGGTGTTAATGACAAATTTCTTCTCCAGGTTGAAGTTGGACAGCCCCACACTTTCAGAGCTGTCGATCACAAAGACAATGTCTGTGGCTCCACAGTGCTTCTCACAGTCTGGGAAGGGACAGAAATACTGTCATCATGAGGACCTGAGCTGTCCACTCACAAACTCTTCATGTGTCTGTCCATTAGCACCATTCAAATTGGTCTGCGGTGGTTTCAGACGTGTGAGCTAGCTGTGTAAAGCCTAGCCTCCAGCCTAGCAATGATACTCACCACAGCATCCACAAGTTTCTCTCACGTATGACATGACGTCGCATTCCTAAAAAGAAGTCAAGCCTATTTCTTAGTACAGGATTCGCTAAGTGTGGCTTGGCAGTAATTGTTTTAATTCTGAAAAGCTTGAGACACAAAGCTTTACGTACATTAAGCCCTTGTTCACCATCTGGACCAGGATCTCCCTGGAAATAAATGGAGGTCCAACACATCAGAAAAATACATGGTGTGAACATAATGTTGGCAGACTGGTTGCTAGAAGAGTGCCATGTACCCTGTGCCATAAGGTGCCCAGTCAGCTGTTACTTAAGCTTGCTTTATTTAGTCATATGCAATTCTCAAAAAAGTAGAAAAATTGTAGAAATGTTAACTTTCAGCATCCCGTTTGTAGCCCGTAGGACTTACTTCACCACCGGCATCACCTTTAGGTCCCCTTGGCCCAGGTTCTCCATCAGGACCATGCTCACCCTAGAAGATAGCAGTGGAGATGTTCAGGAAGGGGGGGGCGGCACTCACAGAAAACCTTCTTTCGTTGTAATTTCCCATTTCCCATTAGGTGCAAATTCCAACAGCTGTTCAAGCCTTGTCCGAAAGCTGAGGTCACTCACCGGTGCTCCAGGTGGCCCCTTCCCTCCAGGTTCCCCCTTTTGTCCACATTCACCACGGCTTCCTCTGTGTCCTGGCTTTCCCTTCTCCCCTTTATCTCCCTGCATGCATCACAACCTCAACTGTTACTTCAATGGGATAGATTTGACCAGCCCCCTACCCTCCTGCCCTTCATGCATTTATTAACACGATGAAACATGAGAATCGACAGCCTCACACCATAACACTAATAGACTGGAGCACTCAGCAAATTTGCCTAGAAGTCTAGCATTCCATCAAACATCAGTCAACTAAAACAAGTGCTAACTATGTTACCGTTGGTCCCCTTGGTCCAGGATAACTGTAGCCAGGTCTTCCAGAGTCACCCTAAAAAAAACACAGGCTCAGTGGAAAGCCATTAGGCATTTTACACACTGAGACCATTTGAATGTATAAGGCAAGATAACAACTGCATTCAAACTCTACCTTTGGTCCTTCTACACCAGGTTCTCCCCTAGGTCCAGCGTCACCTTGCTCTCCACGGGAACCCTGAGAATGAGAAGACAGTTACATACATTCCAAAATCAGACAACTCTTAACTCGATTTGAGCTTTTGTCAGCATTCCCTCTCTCTGGCTTGTTCCTTACATTTATCCCACGTACGCCTGGATCCCCTGAAGGCCCTCTTGGGCCTGGAAGGCCATTATCCCCCTGTGAAAGACAAAATTCGACTCCTCAAAAAAACATCTGCCACAGTCAGAGAAGCCAGTGTTAGACATGGATGTTCAAACCCTCCCAGCAGTCCTCCATAGTCGGGGTGCACTGGAAACTTGAAAAATATCTGTAACATATTCTAATATGTTAGGCCTATAGCTACTAAGCCTATAGGTCATAAAAGACAATATTCAGTTTCCTATCCCTTAGCCATAGGGTGACCTGCTGCCTCTCGCTTTCTTCCGCTTCTGCACATGCCGGCTGTTGAGTCCCACCTGCTGACCGCACTTTGCCTTCACACAGTTACACACTTGGTGCTAGGCTAGCACAGCTCCAGTCCGCTCCCTCTTGTTCACCCCCATCCCACCCTTGACCCCTAGGCAGCCACTTCTTACCTTGGCTCCCTTGTTTCCAATTTCACCCTGAAGGCCTCTTGGCCCCTCAGGCCCAGCTTCACCCTGGGAAATGAAAGCCCCAGACGTATTAGTTTATTATTAATGACATGCACCTGTGCACTGCCCAGGGAAACCCCAGCCGTCAGGTACACTTCAGATCTTCATCAGAGGCACATTAACAACTGTCAGAGGCCCCAGGGCTATTTAAGTTGTCAGAGCCTCCCCCCACTATTTTATTGAAAGTTATTGACTCGGGATGGGGGGCTTGTGATGGTAAAGGTTGCCAAAGGTGAGGGTGGGGGGTGGGAAATGGTGGCAACAGTACATTCTGCTGTAACGTTCCATTTGGCAAACATCTACTGACAGAATTTCTTGATTGGTATTTTACTGGACTATTCTGTTTTTTCTATCCATTAATCTCTCAATTACTTCGTAACTATTTATAAAGTGAAGATCCTTGTTATGTTTGATGTTATATTTCACTTCTGTTGACAATATATTAAGTAAAAGGCTATTTCTCGAAGAATTCCATTGTTCCCCAGTCTGAAACTGCAGCATATGTCCAAATTCCAATATGTGTCTCCCCTTCAGTGCACAATGCCTCTACAATCCGGCGAGCAGCTAAAATCAAACACACCCCGTCACTGAGCTTTACTCAGCGCCGTAAAGCACTTGGTAAAAGGTGTCACTGCAGAGAGACAGTAACCCAGCTGTCTTGCTCAAATGATGGAATTCAGCATAGCAATTTCTCCAAGGGGGTTCAAGGTGAGAGAGCCCAACCAGACATTTATTATAGGCTACACCAAACTCAGCTACACATAAAACTGTACCTGTGCAATATTTACATACATTTATATTGTATTCAATTATTACATATTTATATGACTGACACAAACCATATTTTCAAACATAACTTTACAATATAATTTGCTTTTATTTATCTTAATAGCATTAGCATGTTCATCTGACCAGTAGGGTGTGCATTTGCACCTCCTATAATCCAGGTAAAATAACCTACTAAATGCCTAATGAACCATTAGTGGTATTTTTGGTCCCAGTAGTTGGTGCTCTTGCCTTGCTTTGGGACATGCTTTGAGCCCCTTTTTTTTGAACCGACAGCATCATCTAGTGGGGTCAAAAAATACAGCAAATGGTTCATGAAATACTGTTTTGGCCATCACTGCAGCCATGAATGCAGTGATGGTCACCTGTGAAACACCCAAACTGCTAATCTTAAGCTAAGCTTATTCAAGCTTATTCAACTGAAAAAGCATTTCGTTTACCTTTTCACCTTTTACTCCTGAACGGCCTTGTGTTCCTTTGGGCCCTGGGTTACCTCTTCTACCCTAATGAGAATACATAGATATAATTTTGCTCAGGCTGCATTTAACACATTGGTAATCTGAGTATAATATTATAAAATATAATATATAATTATGATTCTAATATATAACTTTAATTTTGATTAAGTATATATTTAAAAACCATCATACAGGTTCTCCTTTAGGTCCAGGATCTCCAGATGATCCCTGAAAAAAAGATGTCAGCCACAGTTATTAGAAGAGTAATATCTGGAGGTTATGCCATGGAGGTTAATGATTAAATAACAGTGGTGTGCTGTACTGACTAAAAGGCAAGGTGAGGACTTGGGTGCTCACTTTAGTTCCTTTTTCTCCAGATTGACCAGGCAGTCCTGGAGTTCCTCTCTCACCCTGCGGCAGAGCGACACTTATGTCAACGATGGCAAAATTATCAAACCTGATTTTTTCATGGCTTGTCCCGCAAAAATCTTGACATCAACGGAGGGGATGCATTGAAAAAGCACCTGTCTATATGTATATAGACACACGTAAAAATCATAAACATATGTTTAATGTTACACATTATAATGTACCTTTTGTCCAGGGTCTCCTGCTGGACCGGGAGGTCCTGATCGCCCAGGACGACCACGGTCTCCCTGAAAAAAAATTTATGTTCACTCTGGTCATTGAACACACCAACCAAAAAGACTAGATCCCTCAGTACATATTTACACATGCATCCTTTTCATACATAGCAATATAGCAAGCGATGCTACTTGAATGAGACCCTGATGGCCCAGCTCCGGCACAGTGATGCTAGATTCTAATCAGACCTTTTCTCCGATGCTTCCAGGTGGTCCATCAGGGCCCACATCTCCAGCGTAGCCTCGAGTTCCCTGTTAAAGGCACAACACACTAAGGGTGAGAGAATCATACTGGTCAGGGATATCCTACATGCTTGGAGTTACTCTAGATGTGGCTTTTTTGTTTTTATATGAAAGAATTTTTTTCCTTGTCACTTCAATAACCCGCAATCATGGCCGTACCTACCACTGAGGACACCAAGGCCAAGTCCTCAGTATTTTTTTCTGCAATTCCAATAACTATGGTCCACTTTGGGGCACACCTAGGATGGGCTAACACTTTTGACCTTGGTAATTTAAAAGTCTTGGCAATGGCCCTGCCCTTAATGATCATAATTACTCCTTTTGCAATGAGGAATCTATGTCTTGCCTTCAAATAAATACAGTAAATAGATCGAATTAAACAAAAAATCTGTGTACACACCGGGTCTCCTGGGTCCCCTTTACAACCTGGAGCTCCAATACGCCCAGGTTTACCCTGTACAGGGGAACACAACACAATACAGTCATATAATCTCCTAGGAGTGATCAGAGCTCTGATGCACAGGATAGAGCTGATAAAAAGCTGAACAAAGCCTGTACATGCACATCAGTGTTTCACCTTCTGTCCATCAGTTCCGTTCAATCCTGGGTGACCGGCCACACCCTAATTAGAGGAAAGATGTTTGGAAAATTAAACACCAGTTTCCAGTTCCAGAGCATTTGTTGACTTGAAAATAATAATGAAATGATGCTTTGACGATCCTAAAACAGTATGATGGGTTTACCTTACTGCCTTGGAATCCCATTTCACCCTACAACATCAAAAAAGATAAAACATTTCATTATTACTATACAAGGACTTTACCATTACCAGCTACATTGTTGGTGTCTGCAGGCATTTTCACATTTGGCTTAAAACCCTGCCTTACATCATCCCTAGTGGGTTTTGTATATGCTTGTATGAGTCATGGTGCACTCGGTGCTCTCTGAGCTGAATTTGATCTCATGCCAGCTCGGTCTGCCTGAAGCTCTCCTGCATCTTCTCCTGGCAGTTGCACAGATTATTCACCTGCTCTACACACATAGTAATCAGTTGGACTAAAAAATCTACAATAAAAAAAATAAAAATAAATAAATAAAAATACTTTTATTGTCCAAATGCAGGAATGCCCAGTGGCTGATGGCCACCTGTACCTCCTGCCTCATGTCCTTGTCTTGTGTCTTGATGCACTCTTGTGATTGTAATAAGTTAATTCTGTTTCTGGACAGATGGGTGTCGGCCTACAATAAATGTGTCCTTAAAATTTATTTGGCATAAAAATTAGCAGTTACCTTTTCACCTTTAGGACCAGATTCACCCTAAAACAACACAAAAAGAAACAGTTAATGCAGGAAAATACAATGCATTTATTGAAAATATTGAATGCATATGGTTTCTGAGGTTAAAGGTGAAGACAATCTGCTAACCTTTGGTCCAGGGTGTCCAATGGGACCTTCTATACCAGGGTCACCCTATTGCAAACATAATGAAAAATCAGAAGATAAATATTACGAAAAGTTGGACTGGAATTTAGTGTTGAGCGAACCCGAACTTGTCCGTACCGGACTTTACGGTTTTTGGTGAGTTCGGTGTTTGGGCGTTTATTAAATTATCCAAAGGCTGCAGGGTAGCCAAGAAGAAATTTAGTTTCTTCCTATATATTTTTTTAAAGTAGACCGTTCAAGGTTTCTGGTGGTGTTTTTTAAAATATTTCTATGACAAACACTCGCGGACTTATTTAAATGTTTCGGCAAATTTTCTGTTTTCTGCCGACCCCAGAGGGATGAGCCATTACCCTATCCACATTTGTTTGTAGGGCAATTGTCCTGCTCTTACCCCCATTTTGCAGCCATGTAGCCCTTTCTATGACTTTTTTAGAGCCATTTTAGTGCCCCAAAGTTCGGGTCTCCATTGACTTCAATGGGGTTCGGGGGTAAGTTTGGGTCGAGTTCGCAGAACCCGAACTTCCAGGTGTTCGCTCAACTCTACTGGAATTATCTCAGGTATGATACACGTTTTTTCTAATGAACACAGGCCACTGAAGATCTCATCCATAACATTTGAAAACATTTTCCACCAGCTGGGATGCCCAGGGAGCCTACCTCTCGACCTTTCTCACCCTTAGGACCAGGGTCACCGGTGGCCCCTTTTGCTCCCTGAAATGATCACATCAAAAAAAAAAAACAATGCTTAGGTCAAGGGCCCCAGCAGCACATACCAGATAAAGTACACACCTCTTTTCAAAACATCCTTACCTTTTGACCTCTGTGACCTTTTGGACCAGGGGGACCTACGTTCTCCAAGCATTTTAACTTGTAGCACTTGAAAATTGATGGGCAGAAGAAAGAACACATAGTATGACAGGATAATCACCAGGCAGCCAACCAGATACGTCCATTTTCTATGTTTTGTGTTATTTAAATGATATATACGTGCACGTAGCTTCTTGCATGATTCCCTTAAATACACACTTCTAAGTTAGTTTATTAACATCTTCCCTGAATTTTTATTTCTAAATATTGTGTCCTAATGTAGAGGCCAGATCTGTTTAGGGCAGTGTCACTATATTCCTGATTGTTGTTGAGGGGGACTTTGTATCACTATGATTATCACTATTACATATATCCATGTTTTTACACGACATGGGCTCCAGCCTCATTGGTCGCTGAGGTGTTCCCAGCATGCATCTTACCTGCTCAAAGGCTTTATGTTTCTGTTGAGAGAAAAAAAAACACAACACTGTATTGAGTTGGAGGGCAGTAGTGGGGGATGAGTAACCCGTGCTCACTCCAGGCTTACTCCATCATACAACTAAATGCAAGAGCCAAAAACAGTTGAGTATTTCCAGTGTTTCCATCCAAATTTGGATTTGATGTTGGAATTTATGTTGCACTGAAATGCCTGTAATACTCCCACATTGACTTCCTACATAGTCTACTCACTTTTACCCCTGTGTCCTTCTTTACAATACCAGCAGATCTGCCAAATGTGTGCAAATAAATACTAACAGACAGGAAAGTCCCACTTAATGGCCTTGCATCAGTAAATATCAAACAAATAATAGCTCTACATATAAAAATGAGTACAATTCAAATAACAAATAAAGAACAGCAAAGGGCTTAAGAGTATCTTGTTTTGAACACAAGTTGAACATACATACAGTGGTGGCCAAAATTATTAGAACACCTGACAAATCTGAACATATTGACTTTTTTGCCTCCAAAACACGATTTCATTTCACAATGTTCATGAAATATGCAGATGGTTGAGCACAACAAATATCAGATGAAGTGAGACCTACTGTTAATTTTTAACTTTAATATTTGGTATGTCCACCTTTGGCATCAATTACAGCAGCACATCTTTCTGGCATAGTGTCAATATATTTCCTGAGAACTTCAACACTGGTGAACAGTGGCCACCGCTGTACATACATACATACATTGTTTCATATAGTATTAGTTTATTTGTAAAGTAAGCCACTAAAAAATCGATATGTATTCTTACCATTTTTTTGATGATGGTGTCACTAACTTCAGTAACGATTCGCGGAATATTGCCCTCAAAACTGACAGCCAGGTAATGGTCACGGTATAGCTCCACGGGGGTGCTTGCAATTTCCCTCATTCCATTCTCCTCCACGTTCTTCGTGGCAGCCACAGAAAATAGCTGGATCTTTTGGTCTTTTGCGCGTTCGGCCGCCGCCTTGATCCCGTTACAGGGGTTCCCCGTGACGTGCCCGTCCGTAATGACCACAGCAAACTGCACGGTATTATTTGCTCTTCTACTGGACATAATACTGGTCATTTTGTCTAGGGCGCAGTCTATGTAGGTGCCTTTCCCCAGGTACTGGATAGGTCGTAGCTTATTAATAAAGTCTTCTTTGGTGGTGATGTCGCTGATGATCTCCTGGGTCTGGGAGAAATGTAGACCTCCCACCGACCACGTCATCTGCACCAATCCCCTGTAATCTTCGTTTACAAGCTTTCCTGTGAAATCCTCCACAAATCTTTTGATCATTCCGACCAAGCTTCCGGGTGGGCGCTCCAGCAGAGCAATAGTCTCAGAGGTGTCAATGACAAAGTACAAATTGATGGGGCACTCAGTCCTTTCTGGAGGCACAATGACAGACAGTCAGACACCTTTCCATGATCACTGGAACTGTGATATATTATTCAAACAGAAGACATCAAACTCACTGTTTTAACCATATAAAGAAAAAAAAACAGAATGGCCTCCTGGCCTCCACCCTACACTGAATATGCTGCCTTATTCCTGTGTGCCTGTGCATCCTGCCTCCACCCTACACTGAATATGCTGCCTTATTCCTGTGTGCCTGTGCATCCTGCCTCCACCCTACACTGAATATGCTGCCTTATTCCTGTGTGCCTGTGCATCCTGCCTCCACCCTACACTGAATATGC
>JAODKL010000103.1:1180556-1191929 GCA_026780765.1 Petrocephalus schoutedeni | reverse complement strand
GCATGATTTATATTTTTAAATCAGTTCAGCCGCCAGTTTTAAAGCATAACGTATTTTGTGCTCTTACCTGCCTTAAAACTAAATGCCGCAAGTCAAAAACAGGCTCCTTATTCAAAAGAGGCCTTCTTTTTTTTGTGAGGAAAAACTGCCTCAGTGGGTGTTTTTTTCCGGAATGTTCCCTGTGAAAAGCTGCCTTCCGCCAATGCGGTGACCAGATGGTTCCATACAATTATATGTGTAAAGAACACTTAGACCCAGAACACTTAAGAGATGTGCCTTCCTGAGACCCTGGTACGTTAGCCTCTTACAGCTGTGAAGCCCCAAAGCCGCTTGGTGAAGGTCTCTGACTTGTGCCATCATTTCCGTTGTTGTTTTTGGAAAAGAAATTCCAGTAGGGCCGGGGAATGGTGCATAGTGGGATTGCTGTAAATGTCTTAGTCCTTAGGCAAAGAAGAATGTCTGTGTTATGTGCTGACCCTGAAACTGGAAGCTGAAACTGCCTGTATGTCTGTTAGAAAAGATAATCAGAGACTCCTCTGCCGTGTTGAGGGGACAAGACGCCTTACATCAGCCTCTCTACAGTATGTCGCAGTGGAAGATGGGAGAGAAGCCAGGAATATCAAATAGAGAAGACTCATATGTTTATGTGCAATAGTTGAATGGGATAGATTAAATGGAAGTCCGTAAATGCAACTGATGGCGACTAGCTGTCTGTCCCTGGGCCCGGAGGACTGCAGAGGTGTATGAGATACTTTTCAATACTTTTTAAATTCTTTTTTGTATTACTTTTTTTTATTTACTTTTTTATTATTTATCTGTATACTTTCTATATGTAAAGTTGGGGGAAACACGAGTACAAGGATTTCATTACAGGTAATGGTGCTACATTGTTATCTGTATATGACAATAAACTTGAAACTTGAACTTGAGATCACCACCTCTGAGGCCATCACACTTTTCATTTTAACCAATAGGATAGAAGATTCTCTATTGGGAGGGGGTTACAAAAAGGTATAAGAATTTAGCTTTTTCCTCTGTTCGGGGGTTCACTTCTTATACCGTCTTTACCGTCAACTCCGGGCACGCCCTGCTTATTTTAACTTACTCAGGTGATGTCAGGTAAATTCGCATCAAATTTGGTGGTGACCAGAACTTAGATAAATAATCGCAAGCAAGATTTTTTTACTTCCACACCATTAATTCCCCCAGGTGGAGTCAGTGGACTGGGAGCACTGGAAAGTGTCATACTGCCATGTGCCCTGGAAAGTGCAAAGATGCAGTGGCGCAGTGGGTGTAGGGCTTCCCTTCCCTGCCCCTGCATCTGCAGTATTCGTGCAGTGAAGCTGAGTGAGAATGTCATCTACGGTGTGCTTGTTCTCAACAAGGAGTTTGCAATGTGTGTGCTGTTCCCCATGTGACCGCCATGCCTGTTAAGGATCAATGCTTACAAAAAGGCTTTAAAAGTCCCTTTTCCCAGAAAAATGTTTCGCAACTCCTGCTGAATGAATTATGATTCTCCGAACTAAAAATGGGTTTGGAGACAATTGCAGAAATGTCTGCATCTGGTCTTTGGAGCAAAATGCTCATGCAGAAGTGCTTCTGTGGACTTGGGACTGTATCCATGCTGCACTAGTGAAGTTCCTTCTACTGTAGGAAGTACACCCCAACCCTGACCAGGATAAGATGGATGGATGGACACATGATGTCAAAAATACCCTGAACCTTGGAGTTTATTACATTACCATAAAGTTTTTTTTTTATTTACATATTTAGTTGAAGCTTTTGGCCAAAGCAACATATAAGTGGGAAAGCTGTCAGCCAGCATTCCGAGAGCCATTGGGGTGAGGGTCGTTGTCAAGGGTCCAACTAGAACATGGTCATTCTGCCTACCATAAGACTTGAACTCACCACCTTCCAGACCTAGATTTCTAACCCACTGAGCTTCACTGAATAAATTACCAAATAAATAAATGATACATCAGAATTAATCTTATTAAAGGCAGAAGCAGGAATTGTGATTCACTCACAGTGTTGTGCAGAATCGACCAGAGCAAAGCCGAGGAGAGGGAAACACTCTGTATTGTCAGAGAGTTTAGCCTAAAGTAAACTATTATGGAGTCCAAATCAATCTCCCAAGTCGAAACTATACAAACAGTAATGCTGTATCCAGCTGCAAGACAGATGTTTTTGAAGGCCCAGAGTAAATGATCCTAAATGAAGGTTTGGTGAGTGGTCTGAGCTGGAAGATTAAACACTTTTAATTCAACTTAGCTGCTCTAAAGAATGCAGGCAAATAACATGCACGCAGACACACACACATCGACACACACACACACACACTGACCATGATGAGAAGCTCTCTCGTTCTTTCCTACTCTTGTCTTCCGAGGAGCCATGATTCATGATTCATACAGTAGGCGGTGAACACCCTCACTTAACAAACCCACACTGTGCTGCACACTGGAGACTCCTGTCTCTCTGGCATGTTTAAAATCGCTACCATGGTGAAGAACACAGTTGGTTCTAATACTCAATTTCCCTCGGTCAGCCACAGACCTGCCTTAATTCAGCTTTGTTGGCACAGGGAGCTTTGGAAGGGAGTTAGTGTTACTATTAATCTGTAATCTCACTCATGTTACTTATACATAATGCCAGTCAAACTACAATAAGCTATGGCTTCAATATTAGGTAAGCAAGAGCAAATGCAAACCATTGCTTATTGCAAGGCAGGTGACCTTCACAGAGAGACACTGTAATCTTTGAATATAAACCCTTATTTTGTTTATTTCATTCTTGCATTTTCTTTCTGGGTGGCTCATTATATTTATGGTTTTTCTGTCACTATTGGTGATTCAGTGTGTATAGCATGTTCACAATTTACCTCAATCCCACCTTTTTATTTGACTTTATATTTTGTTTGGTTACGGTTGCTATGCTGAGTTTTTCTGCATATGCTCCCCTGCCATTATCTGTTAGTCTTATTCCCTCTGTATTCCATATAACTTTGGGGTTATATGGGGTTATATGTGCGGTTGCCACCACAGACACCTTCTCATTAAGACAAAAACTCAAAAAGTATCTGATAGATCTTTTATAGATAGATGCACGGGTGACGAACTGCAACTGATAAAATTTGACCCAAGCTGCCCCAAAACTGAAACAGTACAGCATAGCAAAGAAAATGGCAGTTCTGATACTTGATGCCGTCTGAGTAATAACTAAAAAATGTTTGAAGGATATTTTCTGAACATTGCAGACACATTGCATGGGTGAAGACGTGCAACTAAACAAATTTTGAGATAAATTGCCCCAAAATTGAAGTAATGCCACTTAGTGGCTACAAAGAAAATGGGAAACGACATTTGACTTTGTGAATGTGATAAGTCAAAAATATTTCATGGATCTTATTATTACTTCACAAAAATGTTGTATCGATAAAGATCTACAAAGATCTATTTTTTTAGACAAATTGCTGCAAGAAATGAAGCAACAGCACTATGTGGCAGCAAAGGAAGAAAACAGAGGCTATATAAGACAGATTTACTTATGATTTATGGGTAGGTAGTACTGGGCAATATACCGGTTCATCCTGTATACTGGTTTTAATTTCCTTTATGGTACGAATGTTTCATATACTGGCATACCGTAGCATAGCTGAAACAACAGCTGCAATGCTTCAATGAACAGCACATTATACAATATTGTTAGCTGTTAGAAGTGCTATGGGTCGCTCTGCAAAATTTATTGGGAGGGGATCCCAGTTAGCTGTATGCATCCTTCTTACTAACAGTATACTAACTATATAACACAATTCTCCATATATAGGAAGCAGGCATCCTTCTTATGAATAAATGAATAAATAAATACATTTGTAGAATAAATGAATGAATAAATATATTTACTTATGCCCAAAATTATTTATTTATTTATTATTTAGAATAAATGTCAGCTGGCTTTCTTGTTAGCTGATGATTGCTAACATGGTCCATCTTTGATGTGAATAAATAAATATTATCCCACCATCCATAACTGCTTGACCTTCTCAGGATTGCAGGGGGTCTGGGGCCTGTTTCGTTATTTATTTATGCCAAATGTTTATCTATTGATTGATTAATTTAATTAAGTCATGTTTCATCCTCCATCCTCCATAACGCTAGTACCAGTCAGCTAATGAAAGAACAGGCACAGATCTGGTGAATGTGATTGCACCACAATGTTAATTACTTTTTAAAAATTATTTTTAGAGAGGTGCAGGTAGTGTGTTTATTTTTTAGTTTTGCTAAAATTTACCCCTTCCCCCCAATATGGATGGTATGACAGTATGGTATGAATTAGATTAGATGCCACCCACTCAGCTCATACAGATAATCCAGTTATTCGATAACATCTCAGTATTAGAGCCAGCTATGCTAACATAGGACCTGATTATCTGTATCCAGGTATGTTAAATTAAGGCTGCACCTAAGCTCTGCAAGATGGTACATCTCCAGGAGCTCATGTGAGCTTTACAAACATGTTCTGAGGGCAGAATAAAAAATGATCTGTTCAGAGTGATAACCAATCAGATTTTGTGTCAGATTACAGACCAACCAATCAGACATCTTGGTCCCACCTCCTTGAGTTGCTTAGCCCTACCTCCTGTACAATCTGATTGGTTATCTCTCTGAATCCTTTTTCGTTTTGCCCTCAGTACAAGGTTGTGTAAATAAACCTCCCAGGAGGCCAGCATGCCAAGCACAATGGCCAAGCCAGAAATATTAAAATAATACTGAAAATGATTTGGATCTCATAAAATCACGTTATGTAATATTTGATATTATATATCTTTAATATTAAAAGTTTTGAGTTAATTAACAAACAAGAACTTGGGCTCTACGCATCTTGCGTAGACATGGGCATTAAGACGAACATAAAGAAATATAATTAATGGCCTGATTGGTGGGGAAAGATTGTGCAAATTGACATGTAAGTGGAATGTGCAAAAACTGAATAGGTGTGGATTCAGAGTTTTGCAGTTACGAAATTGTAGAGTTTGGGGATGTGGGAGGAGTAAGGCTTAGATGGGGGGGGGGGATGACAGGGTACTTTCAGAGATATCACACATGCCTGATGAACTTGAAACAGATGTGCTCACGACCTCATTACAACATGCAGCCGCATCTTCGGCTGGGGCTGTCGATGTCGCTATATGAGACTCCCTTTTCTGAAGATCCTACCTGTAAACAGACACTCAAGCCATATTATGAGTCTTCTTCACACCCTAGGGCCCTGGTGAAAAGTGAGCTGAGTTAGGTGGGTAAATGGTGATGCACGTCAGTGGGGGTGGGGTGGGTAAGAGTGCAGTCATGGACAGCTCATGTTTCACAAGGTAGCCTTTATTGAAAGAACATCCAACCGCAGCTCCATTGCTGAATCCAATACATGAAGTGCAGAGCGACGGACAAAACACCTGGTGGTGAGTTCGGGTCTGGAGGAACAATTCAAAGCAAACTTCCTGGTCGTTTTACAAAAAATGGTGAAGCCTGAGAGTACATTTTTAGCACCACTGATATATCAAAAAAAAATGCAGAATTTAATGTTTATTACAAAGTGTTCTTTTAATTCTTTTAAATTGTGGGTAAACCACTGGCAAATAGAAAAAAAAAAACGCATTACTGACATTTCTGATAGTGCTACAGATTACAATTCTGCAATATTTAGTGACCGTTTTCTTAGAGTAAGAAAATAAACATTTAAGTAGTTTAACAACCAGTCTATATACCTAAGTACCTAACAACCAATTTTTTTTTACCTTTTTATTGATATTTTAACCCTCCAATTCCGGACATGTTGCTCTCTAAATGAATCTGTGACAGGTTTGTGCTGTTGGCCATGTAGGCCTCCCAAACCCTCAGTTAAGCCCAAGCATGGTGAGTTAGCACCGTATCGGCATCCTGCCAAATTACGACGTGCAGAAACCTTCCAGCGACACTGACAGTCCCTTCATCTCCCAGGGAAAAGGACATGCAGTGAAGCCTGGGTTACCGTGACACCCTTAATGACACAGATATGAGCATCCGCTCTTCTGTAACTTTATAAATGAGTGCTCTGTCACAGTGAGCAGAAAAACATGTGAACATTCTACAGATATTAAGATATAAAGGAGGAAAAAAAAAAAACTGCCCTGCCTCACTCGCACTCCCAAAGTATGTCCCTCAACTAACGACTATTTATCCCTGTAATATCGCTGGATCCAGGGAAATCCTCCTAGACACAGTCAGGGGAAAGACACCCTTCAGTAGGGCTGAGTAGTTGGTGACCTTGAAGAGATGTCGGTGATGTGATACGCCTTCTGGCCTGTCCGCCCTGGCCAGGTCCTGTAGGAGCTGCTCGTTTACCAGATCGCCAGCAGACAGCACGAACATCTCGATGCCAGCCCTCCTCACTTCTCCAAGCCTGCTCCTCACGTCGGCCTGCGTGACCTTCGACGATCGTCCGTTCGACAGTAGCAGCAGCTTCTTCCTCGGCACGCTGCGGGTCTTGAACGCCTCGACAGAGAAGGTCAGGGCCGCCGCAATATTCGTGCCCTCGTTAAGGTAATGGATCGAGTCGATCTGTCGGGCCACCTCTTCGTAGTTTGTGGAGAAGGGGACTACCGACTCGGCCTGGTCGCTGTACTGAGCTACAGACACCTGGACCCGATGCTGGGTCTTTGACTTGAGGAATTGCTTGGCAAGCCGCTTCACGAACTCCTGGGACGTCCCGAAGTTCTTGGTCCCCACACTGGCAGAACTGTCCATCATTATCAAGATGTCGGTGTTTCCCGTGAAGGTAACTGGAAGGCAAAGGATATAGATGGTTGTCTTGCTATCGGGAGGACAAAGCGTTCACCGCAGACGTATATACTGTAGATCGGGGACTTTGGTCAGACTTACTTTCACATTGGTACGTTGGGCACTTCTTTCCTGTTAAAGAGAAATATCCACAAGTGTCATCCACAAGGGTAAGATACTGGAACATTGTGAGTTCAGTGAACAAAGACGAATAAAAGCCGAAGGGGTCATTCTGAGTCACAGGTGGCAGTACTCTCCGCTCACGCTTTCAGTCACGGCACGCTCTAGAATGCACAGTTCACCTCATTCATGCTCGCCTTCCAAGCTATCCATTCTTTCCATTGACAGTGCTACATTTTTTGGGGAAAATCACCGACAAACTTCATTATGGGACTTGGCTCAAAATTACAGAATGGGGCAAGGCAATTTTTTAATACAGGCTGAATTGCTCAAAGTTTTGACACAGATTTCTGTCACTGGAGTCGAAAGACAGCCCGGGGTAATTTCTAGGGACCGGATGTGTGACAGCAATGGCAGCTTATTAGATGCTGGGGGAAGAGGATTTTCTCCTGCTGGGTGGAGATATACCCCACTTAATATACACAACACGAGGGCTGAAACAGGCTTTGTAGGAAAAATATATATTCTACAATATGCTGGTCTGGTAAGGACCTTCGGTCATATATTTTGTCTTTTTCGCATTTTCACACTTTCCATTAAAAATTATGGAATAATAGTGGCGTTCAAATATATATTAATCAAAAAGGGATAATATATTCTTTACCATTCCTAAATAAAGATCATAATTAAAATGTTTCACCGGTACATTTTGATAAGACTACAGCGTACCTGAACATATCCTTGCCGTCACATTCTGCAGGAACTGATCCTGCAGCAGTGCTTCAAAGTCATTGACCGTGATGGGGTCACTTCCGGCCTGCGCGTTGCCATTTCCGGGGCACGTCAGCTCCTGCATCTGCTCCGTGTTCTGCTCCCTCCCGAAGTAATCCTGAACTCCCACCCCATCCACCTGCCGGGGCATACAGAGGATGGCTCGAGCCCCTAGGGGGCCAGCACCATTGCAATAACACTCAGGACTGCACCCGCTCGCCTCTTCTTACCTTGACGCCGCTGTTGCACAGAACGTTTAGCGGGACGTTATCCCTGATGATATCCGAGCGGCCATCCGTCAGGACCACGGCCCTCATTTCTGTCGTCTTCATCAGCTTGACGACTCCGTCCAGGGTGACTTGCAGGGCCTGGCCGGTGTAAGTGGCTTCAGCCAGCCACTTCATATTTATCACTGCTCTGGACACACAGAATGAGAATAAAAGTCACCATCTGTTGAAGATGCTTGAAGAAATGTATTTTAGTAGGTTTACTAGGAATTTTGGGAAGTTTGCCAGAGCATTCTAAGATTCCGTACTCTTTAAATTTCAAGAGGGTAGTGATGCCGTCTAAGCCAAGTATCAGCTTCTCCTGGGCTTTGTCTCCACTGTACTGGACCACAGCCACATCAGACTCCCTGCCATCGAACTGGGGGGTCAGAGGGGAGAAACCATCAAGCCTGATCACCTGCCGGACGGAGACCTGGGAGGGGTACTCATGGAAGGGCCACCACATCCCAGCACTCACGTTAACTTTTTGGTCTGACACCAGTCGGTCGATGACCGCCACAACAAACTTCTTGGAGAGGAGGAAGTTCTGGGCACCAATGCTCTCCGAGCTGTCCACCACGAAGATAAGGCTCAGTGGGCCACACTTGCACTCTGACAAAGACCAAAAATGGCACAGTTGGTTGGTAGGGCTGGCCGTCACCATGACAGCAAAAGGCAGGCTACTGATACTTTTCAATGCTGACAGAATCAGAAACGGAACACGACGAGAAACGTGAAAACTTTACTCACCACAGCAAGCTGTCGAAAAAGGAAAAGACGTATTTGTCGTCACAGCAATGGAAATTTTCAATATACATGCAAAAAGTCAGGGTATGAAAGCGAATACTTACAACACATCCTCCTGATAATATCCAAGATTTCACATTCCTGCAAATCATTACAAATATTGTGATGCATTTCAAACGACAAATCATTAGAATTTACACATCAGGATTCTTGCATTATTTTTCTGCCCTACCTGATTTATCGAACATTTTTCTGCTACCCTGTTCTTTTTCTTTTTCTCAGCAAGTAAAAGTGCAGCAATCTTATATCTCGAACTGTACATCGGAGCTCAACTCACAAATCGTGAGTGAAATTCTTAGCAATTAATCTTTTTGGGGCCCTAAATGGCATGCTTACACTTTGGTGATTTTAACTCACATTGAGTCCATTGCTAACGAACTGCACGATGGCTCAGCTCGATTTCATTTGTACTCACATCCATTCCGGGATGTCCTTCCGGCCCAGGTCGACCCTAAAAGCAGAAACAAAACCATCACAGAGGTGGAATTTGACAGCTAGGCCACATACTGTACGACTTAGTAACGCTAGTTGCCTGGGAGAAGGGCAAGGCAGACCTTTCTTTGGAAGAAGGATGCATGTGATTTTTGTTATTTTATGTGCTTGAATCCCAGCTTCTTGGCCAAGTCAATGACCTACTCTGTACACAAACGACCAGGCTTTTTTCCAGCATCTTCCAGCCAGGCTATCCTTAGAACTCTAGCACTTTACTGTGAGAACGCAACAACATGAGGCAATATAAACACGTCGGCCTCCAAGTCTGCGAGGGATCTGCCGGTCGCAACGGTTTCTCCACAGCAATGACATCTGACCACAAACGCGACCTCGTGAGTCGTTAGATCTCAGGCAGGATCCAGCTACTCATCAAGCCCATAACTCCAATGCAATGTTTACCGTACGGCTAGATAAACTTCAAGCTGAGGGTGCGGTCTTTTTTTTGGAGTGGTGTTTTGTCGTTTCTTTTGTCAACTGGGCTTCATATCTTACACATTTTAACTGTTTACATTCAGTAATAGTAGATTATAACCTTGATGATGACCAAATACTTTTCTCAAGTATATATACGCCATCAAAAGAATTTAATTCTAAAACCTACTCAAGACTCCGAAAAACTGGCAAATACTCACAGGTTTCCCTTCTGGTCCTCGGTACCCTTTCGCTCCTTTCGGTCCAGGATTTCCAGGCAAGTTATTCTGAGGTGAACAGATCAGAAAACTGTGATTAATGTATTTGAACTTAAGGTGGAGTCAAATCCCCAGGCAGGAACTGTGCATGAACCGGTGAGGAAAGCATTTGGGAAACACCCAGAAAAATGCAAGATATGCCACTTGATTTGGATACTTTGGCTGCAAAGCAAAGACATAAAACGGCGTAACTATCGCAGTGATAGTATGAGTTAAGCACTTGCAGTTGATTCAACATGTCCAATGCTCCCTGACACGTCATCAGAGAGACTCTAGCCCAACAGTGGCCACTCCAGTTTCCAGATATTTACAGATATTTTGTCAGACACTGTCTGGCCTAAACGCCGATGAGATGTATGTAAGGCAAACTGTTAGGCTTTTGCAGCTGTTGGAGACATTTGGACTGCCTGCCTGTTCATGTCAAGCCTTTGTGAGTTACTTCAGGTTGACAAAGCAATCCCAGCCAGCTCTCCCATCCCCTTGAAGACACCATTTTTAATGCCAAGTTCCAGCCTTGCCCGTTGACCTGGGCAGCTTGTAAATTCTGGGAGCTTTTGACAGGGCCAGATGACACCTTTCACCCTGCATGGAGAAGCAACCGGGCATAAAGAGCCTTAACTCCACTGTCAGCAGTGGAGTTTTGACTTCCTGACACCGTGCCGCATCTGTAGTCGCATGGATCAGAAGGAGCGCTCTTCTGAAGCGTGGCTGCCCCCCTTAACCTGTGGGTAATTAACATCAGACTGCACAGCTGAGGGTTCCAACTCAGAAGAACAAAATGTAACCAAAAACCAAGACAACACTGACGCAACTGGCTGGGTCTCACGTGAGGCTGAAAGGAACCTTTTTCGACACCTTCCGTCCTGGAGATTACTTTTATTTTCTTTCCATGACTGGCTGAAAAATTAAAGCTGTTAACACGGCATTATTTATCATACATGTGCTGTGTTCCAAACAACACAGAACTCAAATATGTCCAACCTCCTTTTTGGAAAAGTATTATGGAACAGCTATCAGAGTTGCGTTCCCCACGAAGTGGGTGCTGTGCCATCAGACAGCATACAGTATCTGGCTCCACAGGCACAATTACAGTGAATGGCAAATAATCAAGTTAAGACCTTATACAGTAGAGGGATTTTTGCGGTCTTACATTGCAATAGAGATACTGTAAGTAAAACAAAAAGGTCAAAATCAATTGTAAATATTACAAACTATTTAGCTATATGGATACCTCTAGCTCAGTGGTTCTCAACCTGCGGCCCGCGATGCTGACCACGTAAAAAAAAAAAATTAAAATAAAAAAAATTAAATAATAATAAATGGTTTTACAATTCATTTAAAAAAATGTATTAAACAAATAAATGTATTAAACAAACTTTGAACAATATTTTTGTCACATAAAATCATTTTGGTGAT
>JAODKL010000103.1:1151917-1180456 GCA_026780765.1 Petrocephalus schoutedeni | reverse complement strand
ATTTTAGATGCATAATATCTGGTTATTGAGCGTTGATGACGTCATATGTAAATAATATGCGGCCCGTGAGACTTGAAATTGGACATAGTGCGGCCCACTGCAAAAAAAGGTTGAGAACCACTGCTCTAGCTTATAGATAATGAAATGAAATTTCTCTGTTCACAAACAGAGCTGTATGCATGATCTTTAATTAATCAACCTCTCAGGGTTGTCATGCTTATGCCATTGTATACAAAAATTCTGTTTATAATTCATAAACTTATAAATTAATATTATTATTTAATATATTAATAATAATTTATGATATTACAAAATAATATTACTCAGCCAGCCATGGTGACTTTACTTTTGACGCAGAGGCTCATGGAACAGCTCTGGTTTGGAATTCAAATTTTTTGAACTTGGAAACTCCGACTTCCAACTTCAGTGGAATGCAGCAATACATCAGATGAGAAAAATGAAGCTATAGCTTATTGCTGGCTACAGTCTCCAATGTCATAGTAGACAATAGGACAGAAGAAAGTGTGCCTTAAAGACTAAAAGTGGAATACAATGAACTGGCCAGTAAGTGCATCACAAACTCATACTACTGTTGAAATATAATAAACGTTGGAGGCTATGACAAAGGACATTCTGCGTATTACGTAGACACATCATTAAAGTGTAATTGCGACATTACCCTAATCTTTTTACAAGGAGACAGACACCACGGCAGAGACAGGCTGGTCATGCATATCAAAGACTAGCTGCATTTGTCTCTGAAGAAGCTGTACACTGCTGATGCACACCAAAGTTTCTTCACCACACCTGGACTCAGTCATTTCCTGTGTTTACGGGACGGAAGCTGCCATTTCATCTCCATGTCCCTCACTAACTGACACCATAGATGAAAGACCTAGTAGCCCACGTGTTTCATTCAGTCTCTCTGGGTGGTCTATGGTCCAGTGCAAATTTAAGATCATTTATTCTAGAGACAATCCATTCCGTTATGTTTCATATCTGTAGGCAGAATGGTATGATTTTATACAGTCAAAATGGTCTTGGGTTACCCCTACATGTGCCTTCCACTATCTAATCATAAGTAGATTAGACCTATTTGTTCACAATGAAACAATACACTCCCTTGACCATAAACCTGTCTGTTTTTAATTGGTGGGGGAGGCTGACCACACATAAGCACTGTAGTGGAGGAGACAATTTACCAAGGGGGACAAATTTAACTAAATGCCCCCCATGGCTGGGAATCCCCCCCCTGTCCTTAGGAAGCTGACATATTACAGTCCAGATAAAGGTCCAAACTTCACCCAGTTCTAAAACAGGATTTCTGCCTGGGGTTCCGCTTTCATCTCTCCTCCTGCCTTACGAAGGTCATGGCTCGGCCAGGCGGCTGAGGTAATGTGGGTTGGGCGTCGCCATACATGGGTGCATGGATCTTAAGGCGATAATTCAGAGGATTATCAAGCCCACATCCAAAGCCTCGTGAGCCGCACTGTTTTTCAAGCCGATGCTGGCGATAAAGGTCGCCTCGTTAAGTAGGTTTGTGCATTTTAACATAAATAATTTCACTTTTTAATTTGCACACAACGTCTGCAGTGTAACCGTCTGACATTTTTCCTGCTTCCAGACTGAAACACTGCCAGAACGGAGATAATAAACAGCTGGGCGGAGGAGAACGGCTACAGTGAAAAGCAGGAGCCCTTTATCAGAACAAAGCCGAGGCTGGACCGGTAACAAACGCACCGGAGTGTGATGCGAAGCAGGCGTGGGGGGGGGAATAGAGGTGTACCCCTCCCACTTTTTCAATGTTCATATGAACAGAGGGGATCTTCCGAGACCAGAGCTCTTTTTAAACTAGTAAATACAAATGAAACAAAATTGCATGCCAAAAACGTTTTGTAAATGAGGCTACTAAAAACATACATAACATACTGTTCCACCTCACTTGTACATCTTGTTTTAAGCGTTTATGAGGCATCTGCAGTTCAATTTCAATATCATCTAAGAGAGCATATGCAAGTGGCGAATGCTTAAGAAGCCTCACAATTTTTCTCCCACTGGCAACAACAACACTTACACTCCATTACAATAGAAGCCCATTGTGTATCACAAGCTGTAGCAAGAGCACAAAACAGCCCAAGCTAGCGACTTGCAAATCATCCATTGCCTTTTTCATATTACTCGAGTTGTCTCGCACAATTGCATTTTTTCCGCTAAACGTTACTTCCACCTCTCAAAATTGTAATTTTAAAAAGATTGCAAATCGCCATGCTTCTTGCTTTTGGTTCAAGAACAAAATTATTCCAGATTGTACACATGCGTTAGTTTGCTTTGCAGGCATGCAAGTCGCATTTGGTATCGTCACCCTCTTATCTGATATTCTCATGCTCCTCCTACTGCAAAGGGTACACACGTGATGTCTCAGCGGGCGGAAGTCTCCATGCTCACGCCCTCAAACAGACTGGGTGGCACTGTTAGTGTTCAGTTTGAATGCCGGGAAAACACATCTAAAAATGGGAGAGAGCTGATGCGCGACTGATTGTACAGAACGATTTAACAAGAAATATGAGCTATATTTTTACAGACTGGAGAAAACTAAATAAGTAAGTATCAGACATGGATCAGTCACATATAGCCAATACCCGATCTGTCTAACTAGGTATGGATCAGTGCCAATACCGATGCAGAATATGGGATCTGTGCACCTCTAGAGGAGAACAAGCAGCGTGACTGGGCCGTGCCCCAAGTGTCCACCTTAGATCTCCAAGCTTAGCACGTTTAGAATACAAAAGGGAGGATGGTCGCATTGGGGCAATCAAGGATGACTTACAGAACAAACCCTTCAGGTGCATGTTTCAGAGATCCTAGAAGCATCACATCGGATGCTAACCACCAGGACACATTCAAAATCGCTTTGATTCATGCCTTTTAACCATTGCAATGCTTAGCTCAAGTGAACCTCTACGTGCTATATGTACTCCACTGTATGTACTCCAGACTTGTACCTTAATATGTATCACCTAACGAAGTCTTTATCTGCCAACTCGTGTTTGGCATAACTTTGGAAATTCTATTCTATAAGACCCCAATATAAAAAAGCTGTACTTTTAGGAAGGCATTGCACTTGTGCTTTTAGAAGGGGAAGTAATAAAAAAAAATGGTGTGCTTTCTCGTCCGTTTCCATGTGACCTGTATTTCCTTGTTCCCATGACAACAAAAACGTAGACAGCTGCAGACATTCAAAACACAGCGTTGCTCTAAAACCTTCCGGCACAGCTCAGGATGAAAGCAATACAAACAATTCTGTGTGCTTGCCGTATGTGTCTGCAGCCCTGTAAGATTTCTGTGGCAGTTAACTTCAGTGCTTCACAGACTAATCAGTCCTAATTTGTTTTAAATTAATGAAAATCAAAAGTTAACTCACATCTGGCCCAGGGTCGCCTGGATCTCCATCATCTCCTTTGGGCCCTGGAGTTCCTCTTGATCCCTGAATGAAAAAGAGGAGAAAGGCCACATTCTTTGTTCATTAGCTATACTGGTTTCTGTCTTCCAGTGGTGATTATGTTGTCATTGCTCCAAGGTTTTATCTTTTTTGTCTCCCAGAATCCCATAAAATCACTCTAATTTATCTCCACAGTGACCCTACTGTTCCAGCTGTACTGCCTGAAGGGAGGAAAGTAAAGGTGTACCGGCTCTCCTGGGTCTCCTCTGGGGCCAAGGGGACCCTGTAAGAAAAACAGAGGGGCATCAGTGTCACGGCCCTGTGGGGGATTATGGGAGATGTGCCCCTTCGATACACCATCATTCTATCAGGTAGGTATTTAGGTGACCTGGAAGCCAACGCAGCCTTGAGTGCCATTTCCTGGTTCTCCTACATCACCCTGTGAAAGGAGAAAAAAAACGCATTACTGACTCTGCTCTGCTGGTTTAGATAGAAATAAACTCTGTCATAAATGCCCAAGGCCCACAATGCTATGTATTTGATTTTCTTGGCACAGTCATTAGGAAGGGGATGTTCTGGCAGTAATCTTGGACACTCTTATCTTACCTCTACACAAGGGAGTGTAGCTAATGGATTTCCATGGCATGGGCCCGAGCAGTCTAATTTGCGTAAAGTATACTTGATTGTTAAAATGTATGGATGGAGTCTGTGCGGGAAAATGTCAAGCTGAAGTACTGTGAACATGTTGTGGTCCAAGTTCTTAAATAATTCAGGACAAATTTATACAAACACAGTCTGTACATGCACAGTTTACGCTACAAACCTATCGGGGTAAAGCTATTATGAAAGCTGGATGGATGTATTGATATGCACAGGGAATTACTCAGAGGACTGATAAAAAATTAGCCTTTGAGAACATTGAGCGTTGTGGCTTTTCTCACCACAATGCAAACAAATGTTACATGTATATAGCACTTTTCAAACCAACCAAAGCACTTCACAGAGCCAATGGGCAGCCACTACAACCACCACCACTGTGTAGCTTCCACCTAGATGATGCAACGGCAGCCATTCTGTGCCAGTACACTCAGCACAAAGTAGGTAATGTGGTGAAGGAGCAGGAGAGAATTCAACAGTTACATACAGGGGATGATAAGGAGGCCAGATAGGACAACAGTGGGCAATTTTAGCCAGGACATCAGGGTACTACCCCTACTCTTTCAAAAGATACCTAGGGATCTTTTTAAGGCCTCAGTATTACAACTCATCTGATGGACAGCACCATTTTCACAGCACAGCACCCCTATCATTGGGATGCACACAGACCAGGCTCCCCAGTTAGCCACACCGACAGCTTTCCCAGTTAGTCTGCCTCCAAGTACTGGCCAGGCCTAAACCTGCTTAGCTTCAGATGGATTACCTGCTCTGAAACAGAGGTGGGATGACTCACCTTTACGCCAGGTAGGCCCCTGTCACCTGGAGACCCTTTTATTCCCCGTGGCCCCTTTGGTCCCTGAGGAACATAGGGAAACAGACTGCAGTTAGAGGGACGTATATGCAGAGACTAGAGGGATCAGCATAAACACTGCCACCCCACAGTGTAGAGGGATCAGCATAAACACTGGCATCCCGCACTGTAGAGGATAAGCATAAACACTGCCATCCCACAGTGTAGAGGATAAGCATAAACACAGCCATCCCACAGTGTAGAGGAAAAGCATAAACACTGCCACCCCGCTGTGATGTGAGGGGAAATCTTCAGATTGGAGTTGGAGCATCAATTCATTACCAGAGATTCTTTTGTGCAGATATTCATATAAAACATTTACAGCTGAATAGCCTCTTAAGTTTAAGGTGAGGGCTGCCATAATGTGCACAAAGACTAACCTCATTTCCGGGGATACCCTCATCTCCTCTGTATCCAGCAGCACCAGGACGGCCCTTTTCACCCTGAATATAAAATACATACTTATGAAAATGTTTACCATCCAGAGAGTGCAACTCTTTGGCAGCTCTTCTATACACCCGGTGCTGCCTGGAATTGGCACCAACCCCCCGCCCCCCCCAGCAATACTGTACTGGAAACACAGCTGGAAGATCAATGGATGTCAGATACGATTCAGAGAAAATGGAAATGCCCATTGTGTGGGCACAATGGCGGAAAATGCTCAAATCACTTGTTTAGTGGTTTCCCCAAGGCAGGGAAATCTCAAGGGGTGGAGCCAAACATTGCACCTTCAGAATGTAGGGATCCTGGAGTCTTCTGAATCTGCAGTCAGTTTGCAAACCCGAAAATGAAAAAGACAGCCAACTGGTGCACTGCTCTGGGCCATAAAATATGCTTTGCTCTGTCAAACAATCCAAACTAATGTCTTCTCTGTTCCATGGAGAAATATGCACCATCGAAGAATCAACTGAGCACCAAAGAACCTCTTGGCTTGGCAGTAGGGTTTCTTCAGAACTTCTAGAGAACTTCTTCCTCAGCTAGCCAACTTGGATGCTCTGTATTGCCCCGCCGCACCCCCACCCCCACCCCCAACTCTAACTGGAAACAAATGTGTGCCAAGGAGGAAAATAAAACATGACAGCAACTCTGACTCAGTGTCCCAGTGAAGTACTTTTCTTAAATTAAATGCATAATTCTAAACCAAATCTCAGTCCATGACCTTTGTCTAGTTTCTAGTAAAGCATAACACATAATCATATCATTATGTGTACATTTTAACACGGTGTGCTGGGGGTTTAATCAAAACAAATGGAATTCTTTTATTTTATGTCAAAAGGATTAATGATAAGAAATGCTGCCTAAGGGTCTGAGGTCCCCGGAGAGTAAGCCTATAGTGACAATGACAAGGAGGAACTCCCACAAAGAGAGGAAGAAACCTTAGGAGGAACAACTCGAACACGAAGCCCATCCTTGTCAGGACAGCCCAGGGTGATACATAACTAGAATATCAGTGAGGTGGGTGTAGATCTAGGGAGGACAGGTCTACTAGACAGCACACACCCCAGCCTGACCAACAAGTGGAAGCTGGACTATAGCGAAACTGGCTGCTTGATGGAGCGGTGCTCAACAATCACTATCCCATCGTTTCACCGAATCTGGCATTTTCACCAAAGAAATCCTGCTCTTGTCAGCTCTGTAACTTTCTTCTAGAGCTCCTTTAACCAACTTGCTTGCTTAAAGCACACCGTCTGTGCCACAAGGCCCTTAATAAACACTTATCTTTATACCAAGCCAGGTATCCTTAGGCTGTAATCTGAAGCAACAGGAAAAGAGAAAGGCACGTTGCCCACTGCGAGCCAGACCTGGAAAGACATGGCTCTGCCATTCTAGCATTAGTCAACAAGTAGTGCATTGTGTAAACAATGCAAAGGCTGTGGGTTCAAATCCCAGGGAGCACACATTCCCTTCCCTCTACTGTAAGCTGCTTTGGGGGGGGGGGAGCTGCTGGCAAAGAAAGCTCAGTCTAATGTTCCACTTTGAGGAAGGATGTTGGTTCCGAGTCGAGGTTTTCATCCCTCGTTGGTTTCTCTTACCGGATCTCCATTGGCACCAGAAGGACCCTCTCGACCAGGTTCCCCCCGAGGTCCTGGATCGCCCTGTGGAGGGAGCAGGAGCATCACATCATTGGTCAAAGCACATTCAAATATATGGCTTTGCAAATACTGTGATATTCCGAAAATAACACAGAAAAAACTTTCACGGGACGACTCACAGGGTCTCCTCGTGGCCCCCGAATACCTCGGGCTCCCTGCTCGCCATTCTCTCCTATTTGACCCTGGCAGCAAACAGACACGTATGAAACATATTAAAACAAAAGCGAGTATAACAAAGGAAAACAATCCGGAAGACCCTCGTACATTGAAACGAACACAAACCTTATATTGTAATGCATCCACAAATGTCAAAAATTTGTAAGCAATCTAGTAGGAAATTATGAAAATGCCCGCATTACCGGCTCCCCGCGGGGTCCGTCCCGGCCTGGAGCTCCCTAAAAGAGAGACCAAACAATTAAGGAGTCAAAGAAGTCTTATTAATCAGTGCAGGCACCTGGCAGTTTAGACACAGCTAATATAAGCCCTGCAGGATACATGTTTAGCAGGCAAGGCCAATCTATTCCAAAAGAAACAAAGACACTGAAACCCAGGCTTGACATCACTAGATGTTTGTTATAATGGTCTTTCACTCGCTGAGCCACTTGGGATCCCAGCTGGCTCTCAATGCACAGGTGACAAGATCAGGCACAAATGAATCAAATTAAGAAATTTACATCATCTCCTCCCTCTCCATTGTCTCCATTGGGGCCCCTCGGTCCCCTGGTGCCCTGTTAAAAATGAAGCAGATAACATGTAAACAATCTAAAACAAAAAAAACTGTGAATGAAGCTATTTTTTCAGCTGACAGTACCAGGTCTCCCCTCCGCCTGCCAACACCGCCCCCCCAGCCACATACTGTGCCCCTTTACCTTGACGCCAAGCTGACCACTCTGGCCCGGCCTTCCTGGCCCCCCATCTTCTCCTGCATCTCCCTGAAGGACACAAAGTAGGTGATTAGTCAGCTTGTTACTTAACTCATAAGGGGTTTTCCCACCGTAGCAAGTACCGTACTTTTGGTTCTTTCGGTAACTCAGTAAAGTACCAGTGGTGGGAAAAACTAGTACCGGCGCTGAATAAAAGGACAATGTGAGGTGGGGGCATTTTGTACTGAATTCGAAAAATGGCTGTAGTATGCAGCTGGACGATGTTATATATTAAATCTAAACATCGCATGTTATGCACATGCAGTTCTTACATCGCTAGTGAGTTACATTAAGGTCAAACTTCTTCTTACTTTCGATTCTATACAGACATTATGGAAAACGCAGGGGGTTAATGTTTTGCTAAAACATTTTTACTTTGGCATAGGAAAAAAGCTTAGCTAACTTTGCAGTTTTAATGATTATTCCTTGCATATATTATATTTATATCCAATATATGTTTTTAAAATCAGTTTCGTTCTCCGAGATGATCATAGTCATTCTAACCCTTGCTATTTAAATCACTCCTAGACAGGTTTGTGAGAAATTTATGCTAACTAATTTTTTTATTTTATGTTAACTAACTTATAAATACACCAATATTTATTACAACAAAATCACATCGCTATATCTGGAGACTCTCCAGTACCGTGCTGCAGTAGAATATTAAATAAAGTCCTTTTTAAAATTCTTGTTATGCCATCTAGATTTTGTTGCGTCTGTTCTTCCGACCAGATTGCAATAATTTTTTTTTTTTTACTTCGTTTATTGCTGTTTTCTGAATTCATAACGTTTTGTCAAGACGGCGATCACAGTGTGTTTCAGAATCGGGCAATTTGCATAACCAGTCGAAAGCGAAAGCATTTCAAGTTATGCCCCAAAGTACTGAAGCACCAAAGAAGGACCCCAACTGGTTTGGCACTTTCGTTACTTGACTTTTTGGTGCTGGTACTCGACAATGTCAATGGAAAAGTGAAAGTATCGACACTACCGTACCAAAGTCCAGAGCAGTGGCTATGAATACAGCAGGTCAGCCCACCAATCAGGCTACATGACTGAATGTTCCTATGGAATGAGGTTCTTACTTTTATTCCTCTGGTACCAGATGGCCCAGGGTCTCCTTTTGGACCTGGTTCTCCCGGTAATCCCTGTAGCACAAAACAGATGATACTTTAATTGAAGGAAAATTAAGAGAAAAATAATAATTAATTGAACATTCAGTTTGTTAAATCTAATCCTTAGCAGTTCTAGACAAACTCAAAGAAAGCCTTCTTAATGTTGGATTCACATAGACAGGATGAAGGTGACACGGAACAACAAAATGTGTTCTCTGCATTTAACCCATATGTCACATAGTAGTGGGTCATGAATTCAGCACCTGGGGGCAGTACCTTGCTCAGGGTACCTTGCAAGTCAGGGAATTCGATCACAAGTGTACTTCTCTAACCATTAGGCCACCACTACCCTGAGATCAAGAGGTACAAAATGAATATGGGAAATCTATCATGGGCACTGGGTTTCTGAGATGTTCATTTTTAAATTCTAGGTAGCGTAGAAGATTAATTGTTCTTTTTGATGGCCTGGGTTACTACTACAGCTCTCCAGTGCTGTACAATTTCAGACACAAGTGTAAGTAAAAGCTCTTCCTGGGGTCTAATGTTCAATCCCAGAAGCATTCTTCAAGGTGTTGCTCCCTTGCAGATACCAGACACAGAAAAACACAGTTTTACTCTAACAAAAAAACTAAACTGTATTTCATCAGTGAAGACAGGCATAGACTAAATAATAATGGAGTCTCTGGACCCAGTACAACTATGAGGCTTACTTAACAAAAAAAAGGTATAAGTTTCAGGGAAAAAAAAAAAAACCTGAAAAAGGTGGAGCACCCCCTACAGGAGGACAGCGGTAACCACAGTTACAGTGGCCCGGCTGAGTCGACAGACAGATGGACTACAGGGACTGTTTTTACAAAGTGCTACATGTATAAACACACTGGTGAGCAGCATAAACACCTGGGAGGGGGCATTTGACACAGAGTTGACTTACGTCGATGCCTTGCTCTCCTTTGCAACCAGGCAACCCCGATATTCCCGTTTCACCCTATAAAGGGAAGAGCTCATGAGCACAGACCCCACACCCCTCCTTCCCCCATCATTTTGGCTTACTGTCCTCCATCTTTTTTTGTTTGTTTATATAGGACATTCACATTATTTATCCCTCAGTATCAGCCAGACCCTGATCCACTGCAGACAGATAAACAACGATCATTGGTTTATTTTCTCCGAGTCTTTTAGGATATTTTGCAACAAATGTAGGTTTTGAACCTTGTACTAACATACCTAACGTCTGGTGCTTCACTCATTAAATGTTACATGCAAAGCATGCTGGTCACGTTTAGAGTTGCCATGCTGATGCACTAATCACTGAATAAAAAGTCTGCCTCGTACATTCAGCAGACAAATTTATGTAGCCCTGTTGCCCTGTTGTAAGCTGAGGTTCACACCTTAAGTCCATCTACGCCATCGAGCCCAGGGCGGCCTTTGTGTCCCTGGAGAAGACAAGGAGAAGATTGAAATGATACAGTAGAGAGAACGAGCAGACAGGTCTGCAGAGACACAGCCCAAGACCTAATTTTCGTAAGGACGTCGCTCACCTTGTATCCTTTGAAACCTTGCTCTCCCTTGATGGGAAAGATTAAGAATGGAGAACATTAGCAGAGGGCCCATTTTCATAAAAATGTCACACAATGCCATTAGACAACATCGTTCAATAATCCATGGATAGTTCTGCTGAGTTTTTACTAGGATTCCTGCACCAATTGGAGTGCACATTAGTCAGCATCTCTGTGAGCACCAAAAAAGATAACAGAGCGGAAACAGGCCCTACCTTGGTGCCCCTGATTCCTTTGTCACCCTGCAGAAGAGTAATAAGTAAGCATCTATTACACTATGCTATCTGGAGCAGGACCGAGCAAACATGTAAAACATACATCAAACTCCAGACCCGCTGGTCACATCTGGCCTACAGCTCAAACATATTTCTCGTTTAAACAAAGTATCCAGTGGATAATGTCAAATAAAAGCAGATCAGTAACAGTTTAAGCCCAGTGGACATAAAGGGGACACATTTCTTCAAATACAATGTATGTTATGTATATCATTGTCCAGATTTATTTAAAAAAATTCTTGATAAAAAGTTAACATTTCCAAATGTTATTTACACACAGTTAAGATTTTAGCCAAACACAAACCAAGTTTCAGACATGCTGTTATTAACTAATTAAATAAACCTTGGTTTGCCCACAAATTCAGTGGTGGTTTTTAACGTGGTTCTTTCAGTTTGACACCCCTGGCTTAAAAAGTGTGGAGAAAAGAGGTCGCCTACCTTCATCCCTTGGTAACCTGCAGGTCCTGGGTCACCATGTCGTCCCTATCAGGACATAAGTGAAGGTGTCTCTTTGCTGAGTCGAACACACTGTAGTGTGTCTGGCCCTGTTACATTACGCTCTGCAGGCATACACTTTTCCCACTGGCTGTCTGCATTACCAGGCAATGCCATTCACACTCCCCTCTGTTCACAATATTAATTTCCTGTCATCTCTTTAATGGTAATAATCGGTTCACTTATGGTTCTTTATCAGACGCACCCAAGCTCCTTTGATAGTAAGTAAGTAAGTAAGTACATTTTATTCATATAGCGCATGGAAAAAGCAAACAATATAACAAAATACATTAAGCTAAACTACCCAAAAGCCATCCTAAACAAGTGCGTTTTGAGCTTAGCCTTAAACGATTTGACTGATTCCACCAATCTCACGGGCGGGTGGACTGCTTCCTTTAAATAACTGCTGTTTACCTGACTCCAACTGTTGGTCAACAGATACTTTCACTTGTCACCCAGGTCTAGGGGGAAGCGTCAGATGTTTTTTGCGTCACCTACTTACGGCTCCCTTGATATGAACACACCGGTGATTCTGGACCACTTACCACAGAACCAATGTCTCCTTTTTCTCCTGGAATCCCAGGCCTGCCAGTCTCACCCTGCAAAAGAAATATAAGCTTGGAGTTAACAGTGGTCACGCCCTACAACCTGCACCGCGGCTTGTCTCCTGCGGCCTCCGACGACCTCCTGAGAACCACTGTTAATATGAACTACATCCTATATCTGATGGAACAAATCAGCTTCAGAGAGACTCACCTTGGGTCCAGCATCTCCGTCAGGCCCTGGAGGGCCACTTTCAGCCTAAAAAAAGGGGACAGCACCTCAGTTTCCTCAGTGATATATATTTCTGATGATCTAATAGTAAGAACCATCAAACTTGCTGATGCTCGTCACTCATATAAGTGGTCACTACCAGATGAATATGAATTTAGGAATGAAAGAAATTCATATTTCCTGTGGGGGAGTCCCCAGATGAGAAAAAAGACACAAAACCAAGGAAAGACTTACATGACATTCGGCAGTACAGCACTGCAGGAATGCAGAGGAAATGACAGTTAGCACTGTAGCACAGTAAACACTGCAAACTGCATTAAAACATTTTCATTAGATTATTATTGATTATACATAGAATGAGGAAACCCTACCGTATCCTCTGTGCCATTTCTCTGGGGAAAAAACGGAGAAACAGGGCAGAAAATCAGCACAGGGTTGTCATCTCACAAGCAAGGAGAAAAACTTTCCTGCAACATCTAAAATGACCTTGCGTCATCTACTCACAATCATCGTCATGATTTTGCTGATGACCCGCCTCCGGTTTTCACCCGTGGTGTCCGCTGCGATGAAGTTCTGCCTGTATTGTGGGTCTGTGGCGATCATCAGTAGTCTCTTGTCCTGTAAGTTAAAAACAAAAATACGCATCGCCTTGGTGTGTGCTGAGACCTCGTGGCTTATGGAGGCTGTCACGTGGCTTCAGAAGGAGTCGGATAAGCCTGAAAGTTTCGCCACCCCCTCGGAACACACCTCTTCACTGGGGATGATAGCCACGGAGAACACTTTGATGCCCAGGTGTCGGGCCTCGTTAGCGGCGTCCTGCAAACCCCCACAGGGCTCCTTGTAGCCGTCCGTGGGGTGTCCGTCTGTCACCACGACCATGTACTTCATTTCGTGGCTGGTAGAGCCTCTAGAGACCAATTAGAAACACGGCATCTGGTCTGGAGTTCAGCAACACACAGGTAATAAACTCCAAACTCTAAAATCAGAAGTTGGAGGAGAATTATACGGGTAATCAGGCAAGATATACGGATATCTGTACCTCTAAAGTTTTACTATATCCTAATTCAGTGTTTCCCATTCCCCCCCTCAGGGACCCCTAGACGGTCCATGTTTTTGCTCCCTCCCAGCTCCCTGCCAGACAGTCCACATTTTTCCTCCCTCCCAGCTCCCAGACAGCGGACTCTATCTGGGGCTCCCTGGGGATCAGGTTGAGAAGCACTGATTTAAGTGATATTCCTAAAATATGACAGTAAATATGTGTCACATGCAAAGACCCTGAGCAAAGGTACACAAAAACATTTGTATTACAGCTGAAGTTATGGCTGCAACATCCCTCCAGGGTTGGGGGTTCGAATTGCACCTTTGCAGTTTGCCTGCTCTCACTATGTCACAAGGGGTATATCCTGGTATTCTGGTATCCTGCAGGCTAAAGGCTCACTGGTGTCTCTAGATTGCCCATACAGTATGGCTATGTGCAGCCTGGGGATGGGATGTAGCCCAGCCTGGTGGCCTGTGTGGCCTGTGACAGGCTCCAGGTGACCCTGACCAGGATAAACAGTTAGATGATAGATGGATCTGAAGTGACACCTTAGACTCATGCTTTCTGGACTGGGTGACACTTGGCTCACAGTCATCTTCATGATGCTGGTGATGACCCACCTTTTTATTTGTGGTGCCCACTGCCTATATCATGCGTTTGTGTACTGATCATCAGCAGTCAAAGATAAAGTTTAAAGCTATTGATCTGGGTAGTTAATGTATATTTGCTAAGCAGTGACACAAATATAAACAAAAACTTCTTGTTCTCCAAAAAGTTACTGGTTCCTTGTTGGAGAACACCGCTTAGGTTCTCAAACCTCTCCTCAAGGGCACCCCAGCCTTCCGGCGTACATGTCAAATTTCACCAAATGAAATAATCAATCAGTCAATTGATTAAATTCCTTAATTCAATTGGATATTGATTAGCCATACAAAGCGTACTAGTGATCGAGCAGCAAAACACAGAGGGGTTTTGGATAGTGGCTGCAAATCCTGGGCTGAGTTTAGGAGAGGTTTTGAAATGGCTAAGCTGACACACTTTAATAGGCATAATATCATAGCTTTACACTAACATGAGGATAATTTTCTTTGCCTATATCTTTTGTATGGTACTGTATATATGTGTGTGACTTTGTATGGATGTAGGACCATATCTACATAAGGGTGTGTCTGTGTCCCGATGCCTGACGGCCACTCACCCACTAAGCAGCTGGCTGATGCCCTCCTTCATGGCGCAGTCAGTGTAGGTGCCCTTGCCAAAGTAGGAGATGGCGTTCACCCTGCTGATCATCTCGGCTCGGTGCTGGGTCACATCCACCAGCTCCTGGATGACCTCGACCTCGTCACTGTAGTGCAGCACCCCAGCGTTCCACTGCAGGTCTCGGTCACATGGCTGGCGGCTGACCAATCACAACAGAATACCATTTTAGACATTTCACTGAATATTTAAAGATGTTAAGTAAAGCATTAATACTTCCAGGTAAGCAATTTCTGTTATATTTCATATGCTAAAATGCAGTTTGTAATCCACCTTATGGTTTATACTAAAATATGTATGTACAGGTATGCATGCCTCTCCTCAAACTGTCTACAAGACTAAGGTTCTCATTAATTCCTGCTGTAGAATAAAAGTTTCAAAAACAAATAGGAATTGACAGTATACACACATGCTTTTCAGGCCATTGATAAACTGTACAGTGAAGTCTTTGATCTGGTTGATGTAGAACTCAGGGGCGGAAGCCCTCAGTGCAATACTCTCAGATGTATCCAGGACGAAGTAAAGGTCCACAGGACAATCTGCAGAAAAAACATCAACATTCCGTTTTTATTTAGAAAAGGCTTTTATTTGGAGCAGGGTCGGAAAATGTCAGGAGGTTAGGGGCCTTGCTCAAGGGATCAACTGTGAAAGCCCTTCGCTAACCCTGGGATTTGAACCAGCAACCACCTGACAAATCAGACACAGCATCCTAACTGGCTGAGACACACACTCCCCTTCCCTTATTCTAGCTTAATTATTCCAAGCTCTGATTACATTTAAAACCGCACCTTTCTTCAGAAAAATACATGCATGTTAATGAGCAGCGTCCTATAACAGCCCCTGATTCTCTGCAGCCTAACAGATTAGAAGCAGGTCAAACAACAGTGAGTCCTACACCACACAATTGCATTGCTTGGAGGGTCAACAACCTGCATATGGAAACTGCTGTTTTGCGAATGTTTCTTTTGTCGTTTCTGATAACTGCGATTTCATTCTGATACGCTTCTTCCAGTACAGATTAATTAATTTTAAGGCACCAGAAATTATACAGGCCAGGTCCAGCCGCATAAACATTTTCAGTGTTTCACTATTCTGTCATTGGGGGGCGCTAGAGTTACCGAATTTGAAATATTATTTTGTAATAATTTTAAGCTTCAAAGATCACCTGTATGCGAATTACATTTGTTGGAAGGCTGTGTTAGTGTGTTTAATAACTGCAAAATGTTCTCTTTTCTCTGATAATATTTCTTTCATAAACTCTAATACTCTAATGTCTATTTGAAAAAGGTCCTGAGCCTGAGCTCAGACAACCGCAAACGTAAATGCTTTTAACTGTAATTGGGCCTAATGTGAATTATTTATTATAAGCATGGACGACCATAACACGCCATAGAACAACAACAACAATGATAATAACAGCATCAACAACAACAACAATAATGGTCTGTTTTAATAACCTCGGACAGAGACAATAGTGTAATTAAGACACATCAAAGGTAATCAACAAAATACGTGCAACAAACGTACGGCTTCCCGGACAGGAACGACCACCGCTGTCTGGAAGATTTGTTGTAATGGCTCCATTTACAAATGTTAACGTTTTTCCGAAGAGTTTTCCTTAAACGCGCATGCTTGCGCGAAACGCCGCGGAGGTCCATCTCAGTGAAGATCGCTTATGAGGTAGGCGCAGCTCAAAAACGCCCGGACAGCTGACATCCACTGCGGCAGTCACGATTATTATTATTATCGGACGATAATATCTGCGGCCCCTCGGATCTCAGCGAGGGAGTGTATTACACATTCCTTCATATTTAATGGGCGCAGCTGTTTGCTGTTTTTATGTGTGTTTATGGGTAAAATAAGAAACAACTATTTTATAAGAAACAGATTTTGGTATTCATAACCTTTCTTGTTTGTTTTCCGTGTTAAATTCTGCCAAGATATTCGTACTCCAAGAATTATAAAAAAAATTGTTGATGCGACAGATAAAGGCACTATGAGAAATGAAGAAGCGCATTCTCACCGCAAATAAAAAAATATTAATTACTGAACACCGAGAGCGTTTATCGGAATAGTTTTAGTTATGAGCCAAACGGTGCAGAAGAGCACCGGCTTACCTCTCTCGCCTGTCTTGATATCATTCTGAGCCGCCGATCCTGCCCATAACGGGAGAATCCAGAAGAGGACAAAGTTTGCAGAAAAAAGCATCCTTCCTTTATTAGTGTTCATGTACGAATCCTATGCATTAAAACAAATTCAGATTCGAAGCGGACGCTTCGAATTTTTTTTAAATTAAGGAAAATAAAACTAAATCAGTTTTTGGGAAGATACTGCAGTGGTTTTATGGAAACTCTCCCCCGGAGAAGAAGTGAGGGATGGAGAGAGGGACTGCGCAGGCAGAGAGGAAAGAGGGCTGGGTGAAAAGCTAAACCTCAGACGACGGAGGAGGAGTCCATGTCCCCAGGACGGAGTTTCCTCTTCTGAAAACTTCGGCGCATTCTTCAAGCTGTGATTCACACGGTGTGCTGTTCGCACCTTTTGGTGGAGATCCTTATTTTAGGCAATATCCTTTCCGGTTAATCACAATCTGCAGTTCTGCATCTCAGTAGGGGCGACCATGGTATTGGTGTCAGCTAGTTGGTACATGAAACTCAAACTCCTTTGTGCAAGAATTACTATATTTCTCGTTTAGTTGCGCGCTCAAAATCATTTCGCTTTGTATTGCACTTAAATTTTAGTCTTAACAAAGGTACAGGATTCTGCTATTGCAAAAAAACTACTGCTCTCTAAAATATTGGCGTATGTTGGAAAGAAATGTTTATTCCCAATTACTGTGTTCATTCTGTCACTTGTTTGTTACGGCATTGGAGTGATTTACTATTTTTTGCGCGTTTTTCACATAATTATATCCAGCTCGTATCAGTTTTTATTTCGCACATCTAACCATCCATCCATTTCTAACCGATTATGCTGGTCGGGGTCAAAGAGTCACACAGTCATGCTTTATGTGTAATTTCGAGGGGCCACTTAGCTTACATAAGACTAATTTTTGTGTCTCTTAGCTATTTTGTGTGCATTAATACGTAGTGTTCAGCGGATCTTCCTCCGAGCATAAGAATTATTCGTAACGAATTAAGTCGCATATTTAAAACATTCGTTCAATCATCTGTATGTAGTTACAGACAAGCACTTAGGATCAAAGGTCTGCTGTAACTTTTCAGTCAAATTTTCAGTCCAAAGCACGCATTTTCCCACTTTAAAGATGCAGTGGGTTATAATACATCATTTATATGAATTTGACGATGTGAATTTTTGGATGACGCAACTTCCTCGATTACCAAGTTTATAACTACCAGAACATCAAATAACTCAGAGCACATCCATCCATCCATTTATTTTCTGAGGCCTATTCTCTATCCCTGTCCTATTCAGTGTCGCGGGGGGTCCGGAGCCTATTCCGGAGGTTAGGGGCACAAACTCGGAGCACACCAACATTTAATTAAATTGTCAACTGAATAGGTGGACACGTACATTTAAGGTAAACAGCACCAGCAACAAGATTATTTTAGGATAATCTACACGAAAAAAAACTGTAGATGTGCTGATACTGTGGCTAATGTTATTACATGGTTTATGGTGTGAAGTACTTATCGTGAGCTTATTTATTCTGACTCCGTGGCGGTGGGCTGGCTGGGCTCTGACCATCCATATCACTGTCCCGTTTATGGATTTTGGATCACGGTTTATAAGGTGGGCATTCATGCAGACGCTCATTAAGACGCGCTTCCCTGAACGCCAAGCCCTTGGACTCGGTATTGCAATACGTGAAATAAACCGTGCAGTCGTGGGCAGAACGAATCCACAAACACTGTGAGATTGTACGCGTTGTTTGCCGTAAACGCCCCACCGTGAGAAAGATTTACCGCGATGAGCGAATTTACGTTGGATAAAAAAAGACTAACGCTCTCTTGGTGCCTGGTCTTGGCCGGGATAGGGAGTATGCTGCTCCCCCAGGCCCTGTCGCGCTGCCATGTGAGGGCTGCGGTGCATCTGGGGCCAGAGCCAGACCAACAATGTGACCCTGCATTCTTGCGAAGAAAAAAGAAAAACGGATAAAAAGTGTAGCCTGCATGAACAACTCAGATAGCGCTTTGAAAAACTCTCCTATGTCTTTGATAGAGAAACAGCGCCGTCTACAGTCTAGCAGTGGTCTAGCAGTAGTCTCCAACCTCTTTATACAATGTGAGCCACTTTTACAAGTATGTTAATGCAGGTATCTACCGAGTCGCTTCGTGTATTTTGCCACCTTTGAGGAGGGGGATGGGGGGAGGGGGGGCGATCACGATCTACCGCTTGGCGATCCCTGTCCTAGATGATGCTTATGCATTGTAATCTGAGGTAGTCCGTTGTTCGAGTGCATTTACCATCTTTAGTGTTTCGTGAAGAATGCAAAGGCAGCAAATTAAAGGACTGTGAATAAAAAATAAAATTAGTGATATATGTGTTTATTTTGAATTTGTTATTGTGCGTAGTCTTGCTTTTTTCGGCGAACATCTTGGTCTGATATTCGTATTTTTTCAATGTGGCTTTAACATGTCCTGAGAGAGTTTTCCGGTACATCTGCCAGCTATTAAGTCTATTCCTTTGGAGCCATAACAGGCACAGCTAACATGTGATAGCCAGTATTGACAGTAAATCTTCAGGCCAGTTAATTACCCCATGTGTCTGACATCATCCTTGGCACCCTCCTGTTTAAGAAAATGGCAATTCATACAATATTCGCAAATTTATGTATGCCACTTGTCGCCGTGAAACTTTCCAAGAGGGTGATTTTCCACACCATTTTTTCCCCAAGAGTTTTTCTACGCAGAGGCAAGAATGACTCCACAGGAATGAATCGACCAGACGGATAAAATGTGTGGCTCCCCTAACAGCTGGCCACTGCCTTGGGGTCACAGTGACGGCCGTGTCTTTGCTGAGGATAGTCAGAACTCAGTGGGGCCTTGGGATCTTGGCTCTAGGGAAGCACTGTGATACTCCATCTACCCTGCAGCATTGTGTGACTTCCAGGCAATTTGCAGCTCTCGAAACTAAAATATCAACAGCATTGCATCATCTCCCGCTTCTCCAAGGGAGAGCCAGCAAGAGAGAAGGTTGGGGGGGGGGGGTGCCTTGTGGTGAGAGCGAACACGTGCGTGATGTATGGCAATGGCAGGGTAGTGCACTTGGGCTTGGAGATGTGGCAGCTTGGTGAAAACGTCCGTGGTGGCAATGTGCTGGAAATAAGCTCCTGCGATAAAATGAAGATTTATTTTCACTTTGAAACCCGATTAATGCCGGGGGTCCTTGGATGGAGTTTACTGGGGTCTGGCCACTGAAGTTACTCTGAATTTCCATAGAAGTTATTCAACTTTTATTCTTCATGAAAAACAAAGATATGGGAGAAGATGAAAAACATCTGGATATAATAAGTGCCTCTTTCACCCCCAGAGAAAGGGAATGTCTTGGCCGCAGTTCAGCAGGCTGAACTCTGCTGGGAAGGAAGCCGGTATATTCAAAGTGGTGAAACACATGTGTGACTTTTTTTGCAAAGGATGCTGGGATATGGTGCTTCAAAACTCTCACCATAATCATGAAAACTGGGGGCCCGAATGCAGCCCTCACGCATGATCATTGGCAGGAGGGCCAAGTAAATAGTTGACTTTCCCTTCTAGGAATAATTAAAGCAGTGCAAACATGCTTATAAACACATGTACTTGGACACAGGCTGCAGCCTCATCAGATCTACACTCTCCCTTAAACAATCCTGTCAAATGCATATAAATTATAAGATGATGGTGTGTGTTCTATGCTGTGGTTTATCTCTCTTTGTGTATATAAACGTATACATGATGTACAATATTGACAATTATTACCAAGCAAACAAAAGTAAAGTATGCTAAATGTTTATGGGAAGTTTATACAAACTTCAGATGTATTCAGCGGGTGTGTAGCGTGGGTGTCAGGAGTATGTAATGTTAATTTATCCACTTACTGTTCGTGGAGGGGGGGTCTGTTCTTTTTAGTGGATGAACCTGATTTTTGGGCAGCAGTACGTTCTTAAAAATAAGTTCAATGTGCAATGGTTAACAACTGTCAGAACTGACTCTTTATTCTCAGTGTCTTTCAGCCACTGGATCCATTTGCTGAGCACACTTTTGGACACGTATCAAGCCAATGACTCCAAACCAAACCATTTTAGCGGACATGGAAAGAAAGTGTATTTTAAAATATTTTTTAGATTTCATAATGCTGCACTAGCTTGAGTCAAACTTCACACAAAATCATTTTTAGGGCATTATTATTTAGGCCATTAAATGCTTGCAGGTTGTTGCTCTAGTGCAGTGTTTTCATAGAAAATAGACAAAGCTGGCTTTCATAAATTGTGGATTAATAGTGGGTTTCCAGATAATTAAAATATTTCCTTAGATGAGACAGGAAGATTATTTATGCCCTAAACCATGTTCTAATTATTTCATTCATGAATGTAAGGAAATATTAATAGATATATTGTACATCAGTACATATTATGGACAGGGGAATAAAACGGAACCCCTATTGTGTTGTTCTCCATCCATCCATCCTTCCACCCATCAATCAATCCATCAGTCCATCCATCCATCCATCCATCTTCTTAACTCTTATTCAGTGCAGGGTTGCAGAGAAGACCTGAAGGCTTATCCCTAGAAGAATGAGGCAGTGGGCTCCCTGGATGGGATGCTGATACATGGGTGCCAACAGTAACAATCACAAACTACAGGCAATTTAGAAACACCCATTCACCTAATTGCATATCTTTCGGCTGCAGGAGGAAACACACACAGCACTGGAAGAACATGGCAACACCATGGTGCAGAGCAGAGGTGTCTCTGATCCACTGAGATACTGCTCTTTGGAATGTTAAATTGCATCGTATCTCTTTTCTGCAAGAAAAAACTAGAATGTGCTGTCTGCAGCTGTCAATGGGCATGTTTTGGAATTTTGAGCAAACTCAGCTCATTTAATGCCGCAGGAACCCCAAGAAGATGTGAACTGGTACCCATGGCCTCATGTTCAGACGAGGTGGGCAGAATGACACACAAAGCACTGCAGTCTGAAGATGCCGGTAGTGGTGACTTGATTAGGTGATTGTATTATTTATACTCTTATGAAGTTGCATTTCGATTGATTCGATCTTATGCTTAACTAAGCCGAGGACTGGGAAGGTGATTCTGTGGTTCCATCTGTCCCACATCCTCTACTCTGAGTCTCCAAGTGAGTAATGGGGTCCGTGTTTGAAAGGAGTCCACATCTGGGGCTGCAGCTGGGAGAAGGGGCAGGATGGAAGCGAGCAAGCAGATACTTTCCATAAACTGTTTGAACAAAAGGAAAACACACAGGGAGGCAACAGCTGATGCATTAGCAAGAAGTTATGCTGGAATTAGTCCCCTCGTCTCTGATTTGTGGACTCAGCCCTGTGTTTAATGGTTTGGAGATGTTTGAGTGGCCATAGGTCAACACTTGTGCTGGAAAAATGCCCAGGTCTCAGAAGTCATTTTCATGAGACCACTCCATTAAAATTACCCATGCAATTAACAAGGCATAGCAACATCAAATCCTGGTGAATATGTTTATACCGGAGGGGACATGTCCCCAGCTCTCCACGGTCAGCAAGCAGGAAGATGGAAATTGCTTTCACTCAAAAGAAATCCAAAGAAATCAGCCAAAGGATTCGGCTGTCCTCTCTGCTGTGTCAGCCCAGATCTGGCGAGAAACCTGCTCTCTGTGGTAACAAATGCCTCAAACAGATGTGCAGGCACTGAAGAGGTGCGTGTGTTTACGTCTTGTACACATGGAAACCTGGCACATGCTCAGCATTGCTATACAGACTCAGGAGCTGGTAGGACCAGCTGAGAGCTTGTAGGCTCCTTTCTCCATACTCAAGCTAAATTTGTCCTTCAATACTTCATCCAAGGTGTGTTTAATACAGTTAAATGTAGTAGGCAAAATACAGCTCTTTCATAGTATCTGTTAACAGGCAGTAGACTTGCATGCATTGATCTGTAGACTACAGCAATCGGTGGACAGTGAGTTCAAAGTGAGTGTCAAAAAGCTTTTATGACCAGAACATAGGTCTCATTGTGTCAGCTGACATGCGTCCCCATTTGCTTGTCATTCAATTGGAAAAATAAAAATATTTCCTTTTAATAAATAACAGGACATCCAGCCCCCTGCTTATCTAAGATGAATAATGTTTACATGTTTGGAGACGTCTAGAGTGCAGAATGCAGGCCACCCTGTAATTCCTGGAATGAGTTTATTAAATCTGCAAGCCTTCTTCAATGAGGCGTTCAGGCTGTATAGCAGGTCTGCCGGTGGGTGTAAGGGGTGCCCTCTGTGTGCCTGTATTTAAATCTGGACCTACATTTCTTTGGTCAGGCATTATTATTATTATACTTTAACATACCTTAACTGAACCCGCTATTATTATACTTTAACGTACCTTAACTAAACACGCTGGAACTGCTGCATTTGTAGGCACATGTCTTTCTTTATGTATGTCATACATCAGTATCATCTGTTTCTTTTCTCCCATTTACTTTGTGCCAGCACACCTCTGACCACCCACATGCCCAGTAAATCAGTCAGTTTTTGCTGACATTGCACCTATATACTTTTTTTGTTAGTGGGTCCAGGGGCCTGTATGTGTGAAGCTGGATTTTTTGCTTAGCCGGATAACTTATTGGATTTAAGGTAGCCTAGGCTAAATGTAAGTGAATGAAGATGATGCCCACTTGAACTGGGACACCTTAAATGCAACAAGTTTATCCTTGATTATCCTGCTGTGTGATAGGGATCCCAGGAGGTTAGGGCCGGTTATCCTTGGACCCAGAGTGGTCTCCTGTTTAATTACCAGCTTGTGATTCCTCTCCTCCGCAGTCTTCTGACTTGAATCGCTAACATTGTGTCAATATTGTTTAACTTATATGGTGTCATGGCTCAGTGGACAATATTATGACCTACCTTGGCTGAGGGTTCAAGTTAATTGCAAACCTCCGCCCTTCTGCTCATGCCTTCAGTTGCGTCTGAAGAGGCAATATTCGCAGACTTCCACCGAGCTAGATTCCGGAAACATCTGGATGCATCCTTGTCTGTGATCACTTTGAAGCAGTCAGCCGTTTGCTGTTACTAGGCCAAGGACTCGTCACAAGGCCTCTGCGGCTTTGTTGGGCATTTTTTAGTATTTCTTCAGAATCCTGCATTATTAGAAAATATTCTGAACCAATGTGTCGATCTGGCTGCTGTGATTCCAGTGTCTCTGGAACTCCAGCCAACCACCTCACCTCCACAAACCCACACAGCGGCCGCATGACGGCTGCTTGCCATGCTGTGGCTCGTCAGACAGGGAACAGAAATCCAGCCCCATGGAAGGAACCTCACAACAGCTCTACAGCAGAGACACACTGAGGTCACCACAGGGCTCTGTGGACTCCAAGATGAAAATTAGATTGTTTTCATATATAGACAAGAGTCACTGCTTAGACTCACCATGATTTCCTGTGAGTAGTCATTGCTTGAAACTGTCATGGAGGGATCTTGACTTAGCAAGAGAATTGCGTGTTTTCATTTTCGTTCTGCATTACTCCCAGACTTCTTAAAATGTGATCATTCCTGTTTCTTCCTCTGACTTACCCTGATCAGATGTCTGATTATTCCATACTAATTATTTTGAAATCTATTGTTGTGGTGCTTCAGTCAAAACATTTAGGGAAATAAAAACATGCATTTGAACAGTAAAAACTTCCCGTGGTGTCTCTTTTGGAAAGCTATGGCATGAGGACTATAGCCTCAGGATACAGCAACAGTATTCAGATTCAATTTGTATTTATATTTGTGTAATTTGTGCACCTCCCCAGCCATAACAACTGCCACAGCATCACCAGCTAAATTTCAGCTTTGCCACGAACGGCTGGGAAATCACAGAGGGAACAGGAAGTTCCTCTCCCAGAACACAACAGCAGAATACCAAGATGGCTCTTTACTACTTTAAAATCTAATTTTCTCCAACCAACTAGCTTATTTTTATGGACTGAGAATAAAAGGTGGCTTGTTTTTACCCTCTCATAATGGAAAAGGTTGCAGGCAAGCTGCTATATCTTTTATTGATGTAATAATTTGTGTTTTGGAGAAGGCCAGTATGCGTGCAAGATGTTGTGTTTGTGTGTGCATTTGTCCAAGTTGCTGTATTTGAGTGTGTGTCTGTGTGAGTGCATGGCTGGTGCTGGGGGCTGGACCCTGCTCCCCGACCAGGTAACAGCGCACACCCAAGGCTGGAAGCTAATACTATTGTTAGTCCCATGTTACCACTGTGTTTCTCCTCTGGGCTCATTTGGTAGCTGAGGAATATTGGAAAAATAAGGGTTTTCTATCCCCAGCTTAGTCAGGAAGCTTACATGCAAGCGGTGACTTTGGTTGACCTACGTTGTGGAGTGCACGCTCACAAGAAGGATTTAGTTTGGCCCGCAAGCTTTGGATTTCCCTGGAGTGATTGCTCTCCCTCGCAGCCTCAGGAGCACAGCAAACGGCTCTGGGGAGTTGGGAGGGGGTTTCAGCACAAGTATCACCTTCCTTGATTGGCAAGGCAAATTTCCCCAGCGAGGGTTCATTACACGACGCGGAAACATCACACTTCACATCGCCAGATTCCTTTATCACCAGGCGAGGGCTGCAGTGTGTTTGCTAAACTCTAACTGCAACACTCAAGCTCATATGCCTGTTCCACATACCACTGTCTTTCTGCTTTTTGATCCTTGTCTCCAAACATTGGTTATTTATGTATCTAGCATAATGGGATCTGTACTTGATTAGCCTTGCAACATTCAGTTCCAAAGTCAACAGAGTGAATGGCTCTTGTCCAAATTAGCCCTAAAAATAAAATCAAACACGAGAGAAGGTGGTAAGCAATGCAAATCGATTTGGTTGGATATTTTGTTGAGCAGGTCATTGCTCTTTGCTCTAGACCTCCTTAACCCAACCACATGCCTCATCGATGCTAAGAACAAGACAGACCTCTAGTGGTGGGTACCACTTACTGCAAGGCATTGAAGAATGCAGATAGCTGTCATCTTCTTGTTTTTTTCTTCTTCATATTCCCAAGGATTTCTTCATAAATCATTGTGGTCGCTTGTAAATGCTCTCTAAACACACACTCACACACGGGAAAATGTTCCCATGAATGGTGTAAGAATGAACACAAGGTACAATGACACACAAAAGAGAGAAGAAATATTTTTTTTCAGTCCATATGGCTACAGAGAAAAAGAAAAAAATGGACTCGCAGACAACGGGGGTGTGTATCATAGATTTTAGAGAGGTTGGTGTTCATTATTCTCCAATCTCCCAACCTTTCTTCATTTTAATCTTTTGATAAAGTAAATGAGGATATTTTTCTTGGCCCCTCCTGCGGTACTTCGTCCTGGACAAGCGCGCCTTCATGGGGTGTCGATCGCTCCCACCGCCACACCTATGCGCCCGTTTTTGTGTTCGCTTCGCAAGCAGCGGGCGCGCGGTGGCATTTATCTGTTTATCGATGCCTAGGAGCCAGCTAAGCAGAAAGTAGCACACCGGGAGTCCAATTAGAGTGAGATGATGCCGGGGTCGAGCTCCTTCCGAGAGGGGAGAGGTGGGGAGCTGGGAGGGGGGATCTGAGCGACCTTCACCTCCTCCCTGCTGCTTTCGTCCCCTTGGTTTTGACCGCCCAGTGGGAGAGGTGACCCGAGTGTCGAGTCCCGCTGAGGGCTTCGTGGGTAGACGGAAGGAAACAATAAGTGTAGGACTCGGAAGGAGGCGGCTTTCGTGCTCACCTGACATCTAAAATAAACTACAGCTCCCCCAGCGTCAGTGACCCGCAGAGATGAAATATTAACTCAAAGAAAACTGCTGAACGTGTCGCATTTTCGATCGGAAAGGGCTCTCAGAATAAACAGGATATCTGGGTTAAAAACTAGATCGCATACAGAAGCGGAAGGCCGTCGAGAACAATTAGCTTCGAGTCCTGGATCATGATAACAGTGGGCAGATTCCAGCGTCTTAGGAGGGGAGCGAAACAAATGACATCTCTGAACACAAATCCCACAGGTCACGGCTTCTAGACACAAAGCTCTTGCTGCCGCCAGTCACATGACCTCCCAGTCCTGGTGGTACCACAGCCTGCAAACACAACCAGTGGAGCAAGATGGACTGAAGGGCCTCAAGTGTGATCATCTTATAGGGCAGCAATGGGCATGAACTTGGAACACCCGAAGCGTAAACATTATACTGCTGCACCGAAGACATGCTGAATGATTGTAAAATGCAAAAGTAGCAAGTGCCACCTTTTATTCTGAGGATTTCTCTGCAGATGTTTTTACTGCCTTAGAATAATAGCTCTTCCATCTCTCCATTTTAGGTGAGCATACAAGGACAATTGGTTTGCCTTAATTGTTACATGTGTCTTGACACACTAAAAGTAAATGTGATAGGGTGATGTTACAGTGCAATGTAACACTGCACAGTGTAACACTTCATGTTACAGCGCAGTGTAACAGTTGCAGTGTAGTGTAACACTTCTAGCTTTGGGTTTTGCTTTTCTAATCTGCAGGCATAAACCAGCAAGAAGAGTAGAGATACAAATGAAAAGCAAGCAGTTTAGATGTTCAAAGGGATGTCAAATTAAAAAGAGCCTCTTGGAATATCCCAAGGAACAAAGGACAAAAGGGACGTATTGAGCATACAGCCTAGAGTGCCAAGGAAAACAATAGCATTTAATGATGGAAAAATGAGCAAACGATTAAAACCTCATGGCAGGTTCTACTGAAGTCATGGAGACCCTGAGTGTACAAAAGCAGAACTATAAAGAAAAAACCAAATGATGCATTAGCAGGCAAATACAGAAACCTCCACATTCTTAAACAAATCTTTATGGACAAATTAGGCTAAGAAAAACCACTGCCAAAGGGCAGGTGAAAGTTTGGAGGAACGGGAATCGCTGTGGGTGATCCAGAGAGCATGATGTTTGGTGGGGGTGGTATCTCACTATGGGTGAATATGAGTGCCTCTGGAAGCAGCTTCCTCATCTTTATCGATGATGTAATCGTTGACGACAGTGACAGAATGACACCAGAAGGTCACAGGAGCATCTTGTCTGCCTAAATGCCAGAAAACGCCCCACTGTCCGCCTGCTCAGAATGACACAGAGCCCTCTGCCAGAAGAACGGAAGAGATCATCAGAGGAAAAGAAATGGAGAATCTTAGATTAGCCAAGTCAGTCTCCCAATTTAACCCCCCCCCCAACAAAAAACAGAAAATGGATGGTGGAAAACCTTGGCATAATATCTCAAGGCAGTGAAGTAAATGGGTCACAGATTGGATGCAGCTGAACTCAACAGTCAGAAGGTTTTTTTTAACCTTCATTGCACATAAAGACTTGTATGTACAATGTTGCCTTGCTCGCCTCGCAGTCCCTGGGGGGATTGTGCCAGTGAATATCAGCCTCATGGTGCTTCAGCCCAACTGCAAAGGCAAGCCAGTAAGAGACTGCAGAGCTAGGGAAGGCAGTGTGCCGATGTGCGTGAGGTGAGTGACAAGGGCTGTAATGAACAAATCAGAGCACAGTGGCTCATCGGGCGTGCAAAGAAATTATTGCGCACGATTCCAGGACTTCGGACCTGAAAAGGTCCAGACAAAAGTGAAAGGAGTCACATTAAACGGAGAGCAGACCTCAGATCTCCAACCCCCCCTCCCCACCCCAAAGTAAGCCACAAGTTCAGGAAAGGGACTAAGGTAGCTTTCCATCTCCTTTGGACTTTGAAGGAAATCAAAGCAGACAAACGTGAGCAAAATGGCAAAAATCCAAGTGCAATTGTCAGGGAAAAGGGGGACCATGAAGGAGCAGGAGGCGGGGGGGGGGGGCAGGGGGGACCTGGAAAGGAGGAAGGGATGAAGGGGTGGGGGGCACGGCGGTGGAGGGAACCGGGAAGGGGGAAGGGACGAGGGGGCAGGGGGGGGGGGAG
>JAODKL010000103.1:1127251-1143085 GCA_026780765.1 Petrocephalus schoutedeni | reverse complement strand
CCACTACCTCGCCATGCTCCTCTCCGCGGCCCTCCTTCTTGTCCTGAGAGGATACACCGTTACCCCCCAAGGTGGCTCACCCCCACCTCCCATATACCTCTGATACATTTGGTTGCCCGCAGAGGTTAGAACTTTGACTCCAGGGTTTCCGAAACAAATAAATCTCTGTCACGTAGCTAGTCAATACTGCCACGACATCTAAACACACAATAACCTCATTGTCTTAAAAAACTGAAAGACCTTAGTCGCATGTCTTGAAGCAGTCAGTTTGTTCTTGCATGTTTGTTTTTTGCCTGAAACCAGTCGGCAGTTAGTACACCCAAAGCTATGAGTAGCTGCATCACCCACAACCGCAATAGTAGATTGTATGTTTTCAGGGTCACTCGACTCAGAAAAGGATGCCAGAGCTGCAGAGGAAACTTCTCCGCCGCCCCTAATCTGTTTTTACAAGCTGGCCTCTTTGTTGGCCCTTTTATGGGAAGCTTGGAGGCCGACGGAGGCCTGCTCTAAATCCTGGGGCGTGCGCTCAGGTCAGGCCACGCTCCTTAATGACCGCCTTTATCGCAGCCATTATTTTTATGACTTTTTCATTGAGGTTTTCTTTTCTGTCATCGATCCGCTTAACTCTCCCAAAATCTGCGGTTTCCTAAAGCGATGTTGGAAAATCTCTCGGTTGTCAGCGTTTGTTCTCCTTTTCATAGTCAAGGAAAAACACACATGGCTCCTGCGTGCGCAGCTGCACAGTCAGACACGAGAGCAGCATCTGCTCTCTGACAGTGAAGAGAACCGAAACGGTCAGGCATTGATCGCCATTGATCTGTCAATGTAGCACAGCTCCCAGAAGGCATAGCGTGAGGGCCAACCCGATTAAACTCATCTGTTGCGTGTTTGTTAGATAACAAGCCGATTAGGGAGACATTTAGTATTGACACAGGGCGAGTGTTTATCTGAGAAACGACATGGTGTGGAGGCGATTCCGGAACCGATTCCGGGGGCGAATCTGGGGTCACCAGCTAGCGGGTCAAACTGACCAATCGGAGAGATTTGTTTGCTCACCCACGTGGGATTTTGATGGAGTAAATCAGTATGCAGGTCTGACTGTGTTTGCCTAGGGCACCATGGTTCATATACGGATTAAAAATCAATTCTAAAATATCGCTCTTGTTAAAACAGAAGTATGTTATTTTTTTAGAATGTTCCAATTTGCATACTAATTCCTAAGCAGGGCTGATGCTAAGTGCCTTGGCACTGCAGTCTCACACCTGCCTCAGTCATGCCTCCCCCCGTGGCCCAAAAACATGCGGCTGAGTGAACTCACGTCTCTAAATTGCCCATATTGTGTCTGTGGGTGACAGTCTGGCATTCTGTCCAGGGTATCCCATTGCCTTGTGCCCTGAGCTTCCTGGGACAGGCTCCAGGCAAACCTTGACCCAGTACTAGATAAGTGGTACAGAAAATAGATAGCTGAATTTATAGGCAAAAATTATATCCCTCAAATTTCGCTCATTGCTGGTCTAACATGAATGTTAATCAGGCAGTGACTCAACAGTCTGTGTGAATAAAAAACGTAGGAAATATGATTCAAACGTGATTCCATCTTAACGTGGATAACCTCTGCTTACCTCCAACCAACCCCCTGGCCCACCCCACGGCCCTCAGCATCGTCGCTCACCGATGCAGACGACGTCCATGAAGCCGTACATGCCGTAGCAGATCTGGAAGAGCAGGTCCTGCCGCTGCCACTTGGCCGAGGGGCTGAGCGAGGACCATATGAGCCAGGAGACGCTGGCGATGAGGAAAAGTGAGCCCAACAGTGCTGCCGCCATCTGCACCTTCTCGATCACCGTCAGGGAAATGGCCTGCCACTGCGGGCGAGAGACAGGGGCTCAGCCGCAGGCCGCAGTGCAGGGGCAGCCACCCACAGGCTGCGCAAAGGCTGCTCAGATGCTGCCTTCTATTTCAACTCAGAAGTCAGAAATTCCAATTTCATAGTCAGAAATTTCAAGTGGGATGCCCCCTGAAGTTCAGTTTGAATGGTTCTTAAAGAACAAAACGGAAAATCGTATGTAACCCTGACCCCAGAACTCAAGATGCCTGCGTCCTTCATCAACAGAAGTGAAAGCTGTAATTATATGCTGTTTATCAGCACTTACGTCTTAGTTGTGGTTTATTAAATCTGTCATACACACAGGACTGTCCAATCGCTGTCTGTGGACATGTTGCTATGGTGTTTTTATATGCAAAATGGGCCGTAACTGTGATTGCTAACAATGGCTAACAGGGAATCTGGCTAGACCAGGGGCATGTTTCAGAAAGCAGGTTTTCTTGCTTAACCTGATCATTTGTTGGATTTACAGTAGTCGGGGCTAAATATAAGGCCAAACTGGGGTACTGCAAATCCAGCAATGTGCAAAAGAATCCTGCTTTTTGAAATAGGTCTCTGGCATTGCTAAATGGCTTTCCGACTCATTATACTGGAAAGTGATTAACTCGGGAGTGATGTCATTCCCAGTTCCAATTTCCGAGGTCAATGGAAGGCGGCAAGAGATCATAGAGGGTTCGTGACAAAGAATATCAGACACCGGGGAGAGAGCAGCTGAATACAGGTGTGGCTGAAGACCATGCGAAAGGCGGTGCAATTGCAGCAGTCATGGAGTGGCTACAGAGCCATTAGGGTGTTCACGCTGTGATCTCACACAAGACCTGACTTCTTCTCACGTCTTACTGAGGCTGAATCGGGTTGGTGTGGTTAAAAGACACGTTCAGCTTTTGGTCGTGCATCCCTGTTACACTACCTGAAGTGGGTTCTTGGTGCTGATAGCGATGACCTGGTATTTATAGTAGCACAGTTCACAGCTCCAGGAGCCCCTCTCGCTGATCCACTTGATGAGGCAGGGCTGATGGGTGCAGCGCACCGACCCACTGCAGCGGCACGGGCTCAGAAGCTCCCCCTGCAGGACACACGGGGAAACAACAACGACATAGCTGTAGCTCCGCTCCTGGGGAACGGACCACTATTCAGTGACCGAAACCGTCAGTTATAGGCAGATGAAATGAGATTTATAATAGCGGCTCAAGGCGACACTTTAGGACGCCCATATTCTGCTGGGGCAGGCGGAGTTTCTACAGGGCGAGCTGAAGGGACATCGCTACCAAAGAGTGATTTTGGCTTCAGACGATTATCAAGACAAAGGCTTGGAAGCCAGGTATTGGAAGACAGATATTGGCACTCACAAGCACACATGTACCTGCACCCACACACGCCATGCCAAACCATCTTATACTGCCCACATCAGCCCTTGACAGACACCTCAGGGCTGTGAGGATAGGGAATAGAGCAGTGGCTAAGTAACACCACTGACACGTCCCAGCGCCCTCTTACTTCACACACCCAGCACAAACAAACAAGCTTCATTCCCCCCCCCCACCACATGACCTGGCCGCCACAACGGCAAGACCTTAAAAGCTACACGCTATTCCTCAGAACCGGGATCCCTTCACCCCTCAACCTTGGTGTCAGATACAGCTAACAGCCATGTGATGAGGGCTTTACAGGGGAGCCAGACTGGCAGAGCTGACGGCAAACAGACGCAGGGCACCCCGGGCCGCACTTCCGGTTGATAAGACTTCTTGTCTTTTCTATTATATGTCCAGGAAACATACCCAGGCTTTTAAGTCACATTTGTCTTTGTACGTGCATGCACACAACACACAACAGTCACATCCAGTTTCTGCTAAAAAATACTTAAAGAAAAAGACCGGATATGGTCAGGTACGGATTTTTCTTTACGTTCCTGGAAGAAACAGCCCAAATTCATCTTTGTGAGCTGGCATGGATGCGGCTGACAGACCCCTGATATCTTTCTCTGCAGGGCTATTCTGCCTCCGAGAGACTCCACCTCCAACATTTCCCTTTGTTTTAGTTTTTTTAAGAACCATTCAAACTTATCAGTGCCTCAGTGGCAAAACCTTCAATTGCACACCCCTGGGACAGATTCCTCCAGGAGTTTTGGCCGCGAGTCACAACGCCGAAGCAAGGTGACCGCATCCGCACATTTTAGCGCCCCTACACTGGCGCATTTGTCTGGCATGCGCTGATAAACAGCATCCTTTTTGGTGAAGTTCATTGCCTTCGCGAGTGACGTCTTTTCATCCATCAGATTGATAACGCCTGGGCTGTTATTGAATGGGAAAAGGACAGCGGCCATTAATTTGGTTAAAGGACATTGTGGTTCTTTAATGTGTAATTTTGTTTATCTCCCTCTAATGTGCTGTTGTATTTATCTCAGTGCTCTATATGAGGTTTTCAAATAATCCCTGCCAGTTGCAGTTTACAGGAAGCTCTTCTAGGCTTTCCTGTTCCTTGGGAATCAGCTAAAATGCATTTTGGAAAACTGCTTCCGTAAAAGGTGTCAGTGTGATCCAGGTGACATCAGACACCCTTGGGGCTGTCAACAGGGGTCAGACACGCATGTATCTGCACGGGTCTCAGACTTGAGAAGGTCAGGGCAGCTTCTCTGTGGAGTTCCCCCTCAGAGGTGTCCATGTCTCTGCTTCACCATGCTCATTTATGTGTCAGCACGAAGACGGACAGACAGATGGAGAAACAGGAGGACAGACCTGAGGACAGAGAGATGGACAGACAGGAGGACAAGGAGATGAACATAAAGATAGACAGAGAGAAGGACAGACTGGAGGACTGAGAGATGTACAGACAGGTGGACAGTAAAGAGGACAGACAGATGGACAGACTGGAGGACTGAGAGATGGACAGACAGGTGGACAGTAAGGAGGACAGACAGATGGACAGACTGGAGGACAGAGAGATGGACAGAGAGGAGGACAGGCAGATGAACATAAAGATAGACAGAGAAAAGGACAGACTGGAGGACTGAGAGATGGACAGACAGGTGGACAGTAAGGAGGACAGACAGATGGACAGATAAATGGGAGGAAAAACAGGATGGCAGAGAACTGGACAGACAGACAGATGAACAAATGGAAGGATGGTGAAAGGACAGCTGCACACACACACATACACACAAACACACACACACTTCTGCCTCACAATGGCAGCAGGGAAATGCCTGAACGCCCTCACATGACGGAGCATTCAGGGGATTGTAGTCGATGTAGAGCAGAGGTTCTCAGGGTGCATGGAGACCCGCAGTGATGTGCTAAAGAGGCCGCTGGGCGTAAATTTGTGAGGCTGACCTTTGGCTGAGGAGCACCTCTGGCTGCTCTGGGCTTTGCATGAGGTGCCGTCGACTCCCGCGGGCTTGCAAACTGGAGGCAGGTGGCACCGTGGGAAGTCCAACGGATAAGGGCACAGGGCAGACGAGGCTGCCGCTCGGCTCCCTGGTGGGGGCTTCCGGTCTCACTCTCTGACAGACGGACTTAACCCCCTTTCAGTTTGAAACACCCAGCTGTATAAATCTGTGAATACCTGGCTGAGTGTCAAAATAAGACATTAAATATAGTGCAGACGGGGAGCAGCTGCTCATTTCAGGGCACAATGTGACAGCGGGGTTCCCGGGGTAAAAACAGACCAAAGTGCAGGTAGAAATTTTGATCAAGAAGCACTCCCCTGGGCACATGCCTGTCACAGTATATCACATCATGGTAACTAGTAAGTAATAGAAATGTTAGCATACATGAGCGCCATTATAACCGAGGGAATCAGACTCAGAGGCAGGAAGTGACATCATAGGCTACGGGGACCCGTGAGCTGACAGCCAGCCTGCTTCCGGGGCACTTCTGGCCAGGCACTACATTTATGGCAGTGACTTTTGACCCCTGAGTCCTGTAGCTGTGGGCTTATTCACTCTGTGGCAGAAGGGGGCCTGTAATTTTGGGGTTTGCAGTGTCACCAGTCACGCCTTCCCGCGGTGGGGGGGGGGGGGGTAAAACGCAGGAACTGTGCCTCAGCCTAAACCAAACCTCGTGTTCACAGAGACAAACACCACGCTGGCTCACAGTACCAGGCTGTTTTCTCAGCGGATAAACGGAATCATAATTACACTAACTTACATTCACGGTGCCAAATGGCCTCTGACTGAAATAGGGTTTTCTTCTCCCTGCCCACTATAGAGCAAGTCCAGCAGAGCACCGGCGGGGACTTGGATGGGGTTACGGGCTACGGGAGGTTATTGGGTTTGTTGTGTGCTACTTAACACTGTCCACAGAGACTTTCGCTATCTGCAGTGGGGGAGTTTCCGTGCCAAATTAGCCTTAATTACCCCAATAAAGAACACTGCTGTATAGTTTGTACATTGTAATGCTTTCCTTTTGGAACTATTAGCGGAATCCAGACACCAGTATTAACAACAAGAATGCACTTTAATACAAAGAGGTGGTGGTAACATTACCATTCTCCAGACGCAACCCATAAAAACAAAGCAGAACAATGCTCAGTGTTACATTTATAAGAGGTGGAGCCATATACCTTAAAGGCACAGTATTCATTTTTGTTAGTTTTGTTTGTCATAACATGAGTTTGTGACATTATTACCCCCTACATGAGGACCTTACCTCAATCCCCCCCCCCCACCCACAATCCTAAGGCGCATTTTCATCCAGATCCAGAAATTGATTTGTTACCAGATCTGGCCAGCATAACTGGACAATGTTTTGACTGATCTGGCCCTTAACCTGAATGTATTCCTTTGATCTGTGTGATTCCTGGGTTCTTTTTAATGACATGATATACAGTGAGTAATGAGGATGTTTCCATAATAGAAATCACTCGAGCACATAGCAAAGTGTCATGGTGACCCTGCAATGCAAAGAATGCATATCTAATATAGGAAATACATGTACTGTAGAATCCATCCATCTTCCAACTGCTGACCTAGTACAAAATTATGGTAGAATACAAACAAATGACCCTATAATACCGCTAGTAGTGTAGTGCAGGTCCAAGAGCTCTCCAAATGCAGGGCCCAATATCACTGCTAAAAGTGCCGCCCCCACATTCTGCTTCGTTTTTTTGGTTTTACTGAAGATCTTGTGTCTTCTTGGAAACACCTGCAGTTTCCTCACCTTCAGCTTCTGCCACAACAGGCCGGAGGTGGCCGGAATGTTCCGGTTCACCTCACGACACAAAGAAGGGGACCGTCGGACGGAAGGCGACGCGGGAAAGCTCCCAAGCAGGACATGTAATCTTGGTAGACAGCCCAGAATGTAGATAAAAATAAATCAGATTTTCCATCCGTTAGCACATGAAGGGCAAGAGATATGATCTTGTCCCATTCCGCAACACAGCACTCTGAATCTGAACTACACAGCTGTGGGATCACAAACCAAGGGGCCTGGGTAGATTTTGGGACACCTCCGTGTCACATTGCCTTTCAGGGTGTCTTCTGGGGCACAGGTGATGCACTCGGTGGACCTCTCAGCTTTCTGGCATCTCGCGCTTTTGTTAATGCTGCTTTTCCTACCTTAAACGAGCTACACAGCTGGATCACCTTTGCCACAACTTTGAAAAGGTTATGACATTTTGCCTGATGAAAAGATCTATGGAAAGGTCTGAGGGGAAACTTTCTGCTTTCAACGCACTAGCCGCTCTGGGATTCTTCATCTGCTGTCAGAACCTCCAGGAACCAACCTCAAAACTCCACGGAGGAAGTGTTGGACGTCTGGCTGGAGGTGAAGGAGCATTATCTAGCATTCTCTCTAACAGCCGTTTCCATCCCAGGCCAGACAGCTCTGTTTGTGCTGCTAAAAACCACAGTACAGTCAGGGAGGAGCAAAAACAGTTTGATTAGACTAATAATTAGCCCAACCAAGCGTGTAAGTGTTGGGCATCGCTAAGAAAGACTGCAAATCTTCACATGCAGACTCTACAAGGTCATAGTACTGATGGATGGCCCCAACGGATGCATTCTGGGATCCAGGTAACGTACAATCGCAGAGAAAAGCTCACTGGAGACACAGTGAGCTGAAGAAGAATCATGTCACACAAAGATCCTTTTGAAGAGCAGCCAATGACAGACACTTTCTCCACGGAATGGATAGCAAGCAGAGGTACGACCTTATACACATTCAAAACAACTGTACGTGGGCAGCCACACCTTATTTCCATGTGAATGAAAAGCGGTTTATCGACATTTATCCAGAGACCTGCAGGCACTGTGTCTCCCCCACCCCCACCCCCACCCCACCCAACCCAACCCCTCCAAGAAACAAAATCTATTTCTTGCCTAGTGGTGACTGCTGTCAGAATCTGGTCCCCAAGCTAGTATGGCTGCTCTGGGAAAAAGAAAGCTCTCACCGTATTGCTAATGACACGGTGTTGCCTGTCTGTGTTCGGCACCACTCTGGGAGAGTTAGGCGGTGACTTTGACACAAATCCGCCCGCTTCCCTTTATACGAAAGAAGGTGAGACAGAGCGGAGGCTCTACTGGCCAATCCACCACAGCGCTTCCTCGAAACCTGCAGCTCAGGACTGTCAAGGAACCACAAAGTCTGTCTGCCTTCGCAGCAGTGTCTTTGCAATTTTCTTCGCCTTTTCGCATCTATAACTTCTGGTTCTTTCTGAGGTCACAGGAGAAACAATCAGCTCAGAGCGGGGGTTTTAAACTTGAGGTCCTCCGAACTGTAGGCAGTCTAAAGTCCCCGGCTGCAGGGGGGGTGTGCGGAGACATTTTGTAAACTGATGAAATACTGGCATTACCGTCCACTACAGGAAACACTCAACATATTAAAAAGGGAATCCCCAGCATCACAAATTCATGGAAGGGTGTCCCCAGCCCTGATCAATTTTCATTTGCTGTCCCTGGTTTAAGAAAGGTTGAAAAACCCTGATTTAGACTATTTAAAGTATCCTGAATGAAAAATAAAATATACTATCGAAATAAAGCAGAGACAGAATGATGTATGAAATAGGAAGGATTAAGATCGATTAAAAAGGACCAGCAGTGTGCACAGTTTCCGTCATATTTCTTATAAACCATTCAAGCGTGACTAAATATCCTTTTAATATTCAATATGCTGACTGGCAGCTACATTAAAACATATATTTGGGATTAAGCAATGTTGTGTGGTCTGGTGAGCAAGAGTACAATTCGTATGGGAATTTAAATTTGTGATGGAGGGATTTTAAAAAGCTCCCATAATGCACTGCAATTGGAACATGAAACTATTGTGATATGGCAACCAGAATACCGCTTGCTGGCTCTCCTTCACCTATCCACACCTTGGCAAAAATCTGCCCTTAATCCCACCCCCCTTGGTTTATTGATTTAAGGATGTCATCTTTAGGGCAGGTGAGTTGGCAGGGGATCTGGTCGTTTGGAATCTGTGGAATCAAGCACTGAAAAAATCAAGTCACAGGGTAGGATTTTTTTTCCAAACCTGTTGATTTTAGTCATTGTGATGTGTGACCTCTGGGGCAAACAGTAACCAGTATTTGGTTGGGTTAAAGTAACTATAACTAGTTGTAAGGGCATCACACTAAGAACTGGATGGAGTGGAGTCAGGGTGTTGCATTTAGCTTATGCAAATGCTGAAAAGGTCTATGGGCATTTATGAGAGGTTTCCTTCCAAGCTTAAAATTTCACCCCAGCAAGAAGTCTACCCAACAGACAGGGGGCTCCACCAAGAGTTTGGTGAACTGCGGCGGGATCGGCTGAGCGTCGCTTCTCCCACTCTGCCGGCGGGGTCTTCGGCTCTGCGTGGCGAAGCGACGTGTCCCTGCTGGCCCATCTGCTTAACGCCTAATTCTCATTACCATCTGAGGGCCATCAATCTCTCAGGCAACGCGGGAACCGAATGGAAGCAAAATGAACATTGCCTCTGTTAAATGTCTCTGCTAAATGATGAAGTGCAGTTGCCCTGTTCCCAGTAATTGGTTTATGGAGCTAAAAAAAATGTGGATAACATGAATGAGTATTTGTGATGACTGACAAAGCTTTGTGGTGCCCAGTGCCTGTTCATTTGTGACAGTCCACAGTGACAGAATACATCTCAGGTCATAGTAGATGTCCAGACCATAATGGTGTATAACACTATATAATATGTAGTGTATCCCACACTCCAAAAATCAGTGTGAAAGATTCTGTGTCCATCGAAACAAAATAAGATAACTGAATTAGTGCAAACCAGAAAACAATGAAGCAGGAGAATGGGACAGCTTGTGGGATAGGTTTGTGGGGGTGGCCAGTCCTCACATTACTAGTGTGACACCTCAAACAGGCTCCATGTGATACTTTTGTTTTAAAGATAAGTATCGGCATGGCAACAGCAACTATTGCAGATCATTGCAACCTGCTTTCTGATGCAGTTCAGGTTCACTTTTGTGGGAAAGTGTTTATCAGGTGGGCTGATAAGGATCACCTGCTTGGAACTGCTGGGCGGCCAGTTTTAGTCATTTGTCTTCAGGAACGCCGAAAGACAAAGCGAAGGAGAAGGTGGCGAAGGAGAACGTTTGTATTGACCTCTTGTTGTAGCCAAATTCCGCTGAACTACACACACTGTCAGGAGATGAAATTTTACTAAATAATTTAGATAGGGATGACTTATAATAACGCCCGGAGGGTTTAGAGTGAAAATCACCATCAGTTTGACAGCCTCGGTTTGTGATGATAAATATTACATCACAGACTGTATCCACACTTACAACACTATCCGCTGCACATAAGTATTTTCCATAATAATATTCATAAAAAAACGCTCCCTCCCAGACTTGCTCGTTACAAGTTTTCCACATCCCGGTACTGCAACGTGAAGCTCGTACATACCTGTTCGGGTCCCTGAAAACAGATTCTGCATAAAGGAGTCCTAACTCCGCTGTCAGTGCAGCTGGTAAGCGAAAGCCGCTCCTCCGACTTCTCCTTAGCGAGGTCGTCCGAAGAGCTGCTACAGTCTAAGGTCGCCGATCGCTCGGCTGCGCTGCTGGACCAGCCCTCTGCCCCAGCGCTCCCGTCGTCCGCCGTGGCGCTCCCTGCCGGCAGTGCAGTCCAGCCATCGGCCGGAGGGGCATTTATCAATGTGTTGTTGTTGTCGGCGATTCCGTTCGCATGGGTCTCCGTGTCCGGTCCGCTCATAGGGAAAAATGAAGGCTGCGACGCCGGTGGGCCAGGTGGCCTAAGCAGGAAAACCTTGAGGTCACTGAACAAGACGCAACAGCGGCCCTTCAGCATGCCCTGGTGGCGCAGCATCTGTCTGTGACTCAACAATCCCCAGCACCATACAATGACACCGACTATCAACAACATGTGCCCTTTTGTTGGAGTTGTACGCCGGTGAGCTTAGATGATCCGGCTTTATTTTTCAGTCACTGAGAAACGTAGGTCGCGTCTAGATTAAGAGGTCGCGGGAGATGCCCCCCAGTACACCACCAACTGCTCATTTAGCTGAAGCATGAAATGTCCTGTGCGCCGTCTTTGCCTTCGTATGCGCCCTCGCATGTATATGCTCAATGTGTATTTTGTTATAGGTCTGTCTAAAATGTGAAGATGTGCAAAATAAACAACAACTAAGCACTAATGTCCCTTTGCCATCTCTCTCTGGTCGTTAACTATTGAAAACTCTGGCGAGCTTGACAGCACAGATAAACCAATAAACAATTATAGGTACGCCCCCCCCCCCTGTGATTTACCATGACATCGACTCCTCATTTCTATGCTTACAACAATCAATTGTCCGTGACTGTTGTAAAGTCAGGGATACAATTACGCCCAGAGTCCCAGGCAGGCTTTCAGAGGAAAGATTTTAAATTCATACAGCCAATATATTGCCGGTTGCAAAAAGGAACAGTGCAAAAAGAATGAACTCCTGGGATTGTAAGTAAATACAACCCCCCTAAGGGATAAACTCTAAAAATGTGACCCGGCGGTATTGCCTTATCTTACAACAGATAACCTGACAACGCACGTCTCTAAACTAGTGTCCCCCCCTCCCATTTTGTGCATCCAATACTTTTCATCGCATATTTACAAATCCGTCGACACAAAAGCCATATTTTTCCACATTGTGCTTTGCATGCCTCCCGTTTTTCGCTTGTTGTATTTCCAAAAAAAAAACCCACAGTGACAAGGCTCCACGGTTTCGTAACGGTCTTGATCTATAAAGGACGCAGTACCGTCAGATTCTTTGTAAAATTCACGACAGCTTCTTCCCAGCTGTAAGACAGGAAAAAGTGTTAGTCTTTAAATTGTCATTAATGCTTTAGTTTCTTTTTTTAATTAGGCTTGGGGGTAAAATCGCCATCCAATGGCCAAACAACACCCCAGTCCCATTCGGTATGGTGAAAAATTAATTTCTTTTGCGCCCCACAGTCAGCAGCAACCTCCCCGGTACCGGTCGATCACGGTCGGTCTCATATCTCCTTAATTTTAAGCGATCACCAGTTCACCTTTTTATTCCGAATAATTCCGTGGCTTGTCTTTGCAAAACAGGCAAATAGAAACAAATCCAGGTCCGTTGCATTTGACACGGAGTTGCTCTGGGCTTCCAGGGTGTAAAATCATTTTCACCACATCTCCGTCGTACTCACTGCATTCCAGCGTTTAGCGGAAGAGACGTTGTCCGGTATAATTCCGCCCGATCCGGGAAGGGTACTGGGCTGGCCCCGTGGAGGAGGCTGTGCAGGCTGGGCGTACGTGTGATTTTGCGGTTTCTGGCCGGTGCTGCGCCTTCAGCACCATTATTTCTGGGACAGCTCCCAACCAACGGAGCGTCACACAATGGGAGTGATGTAGGCGAGGGCGAGCGATGCCACGTCGGAACCCGGCTGAGCAGAGACGCTCGACGATGATGCGTCCGCGCACTGGCCCACATTTAAACCGACTGGCACTTCTGAGAGCAGTGCCACATTAGGAGACGATAACATAATACATGCAAAGGTCTGTTTTATGCAAAAAGTGTGTGACAATAGGTCTAAGGTAGTTTGTGAACCTATGATCATTTTTTTGTGTTTATTCGGATTGTTGTCTTTGTATTTATATCTGACTTCAAATATAGGCACATTTGACATTGCATTTTTATTTTTTGTTTGTTTCCTAACGCACTTCCTGGGGAAGCGTTGTGTTCCTTTCTGTTACAACTTTTAATTTAATAGATTCGAGGGTAATTAATCAGGCTTGATCTAGTTGATAAATATATCCTCCGGATGATTTCACATATATTATGATTATTCATTTTAGGAGGTGGGATAAAAGCAAATATTATTGTCTGTTTAATTAATTGCATCTTGTTCGTGGCCCTTAAGATAAACACCATATTAAACTTATGATTAATGAATGATTAACATATGAATAGCAGATTAAATAGGGTAGCATACAGCAAATGTTTAATCTATCTGAAGTGACAGGGTGCACAACTAAACAAACTTAAGCGTTTTATAACATCCTTCATAATATACATACTTTATGAAGAAATACAAACCTGAAAAATGTCTTTAACAGCCTATCAAGTATATTAATGCAGTTAAGTCCGAACACATAGATAAGCATGTTTTCCTGGTGTTATATGTATGATTCCCATTTACCGATTATTCTCTTACTAATGATATATACCCCCAAAATCAGAAATGATTTGAGTTGATTGTGCTTAGAAGTTTGTGCTATAAAGTAACATGACACATATGTGTTTTGAAGCTGATGCAAATATAACAAAGTGCTTGTTTGTAAGAAGATCCATAATGTCTCTCTTCTAGGTTTTTATTTTTTTCTCTATATTAGTCTTCACGAAGCTTGAAAAACCTACGTACAGTAAACATATAGGAAACACTCTATTTTACTATATCTTACTATATGCTATGTTTTATTGTTATCTGACACCATACACCTGAATTCACCCCTCCCCCACCAGCCATCTAACATCCTGTTCCTGCAAGATCTGGCTTGGATTATTGCTGCCTGTGATGTGATCTGTCAGATGACAAAGTGTATTCCTGCACTCCCATTTGGTCTGCACCAAGTATCATATGAGCTCCAATCAATAGCATGGCCGCTATCTGCATTGCTTATTATATCAGACCACTCAACGTGTACTGCCTGGCTCCCTGACACTGCACTCATATTCATGACTTGTCTCTCTGCAGACATGTGTGTGGCCACATGCAATGCAGGAGGAGGTGCCATGAAGCTTTGGGGAATTACGGTTAATATTGGCACTTCCAAGCTGATCAGATTTTGGACCAGGCTATGAAAAAAGTTACTTTGACAATACCACTCAGAGACCAGAGTTGGAATGCTCTCAATTTTATAACAAAGTCTCATATGCTCAACTGCACATTAGCATGTCTGTCCATGCTGTTGTTGGGGAGGTCCTCTCATTTGCAGTACCCCTCCTAACAGAAAGGGGGCACTTTTTGAAGTGAAGATGATTAATCATCATTGCTGACACACAGTGCACAACAACACAATGTGTCCTCTGCATTTAACCCATGTGACACAGCAGGGAGCAGCATTGTGAGCGCTCGGGGAGCAGTGCTTGGGGACTGTACCATGCTCATGGTACCTCAACAGTATTTGCGGGTTGGGGTCTTCAACCAGTAACCTTTCGATCACACTTTGGCGTCCTTAACCATTTTGCCACATGCCTTTTGAACGCCACGCGGTTATTCTCCACCACCCACCTACTGTATATCTTCCTCACTGTCTCTGTGCTTTTTTGTGTTGTCCTGAAAAGAAATGTTAAGCAAAGAAACACACACACACAAATTCCCAGTGACAATCATTCATTGAACTCAGCTCTGTTCCACACAGTCCCAAAGCCCATTAGGAACATCATCGCTTTAAAATTTCAATTAGTAGAAGTTTGTTGAGAAATTAGGTACAACTATAAATATTTTTGCCTTTACAATTTCACAGTGTACGTTTTCTTTTACCTATTGCCACTTGCAAAGATCAGTTAGCCTAAGTGTTATAGCTACTAAATTTCTTCAGCTTGCTAAAAACATTTTTTCTAGGCATGTCTAAGCTGACAGCTGGTTAACTTGATATATTGATTGATCCAGACATCTGACAGGATAAATTCACTTTTTATCTACTCACATACATTTTCTCAGGCCTTTTGATTTCACTGGCCACGCTACTAACAGACGTCAGACGTCACGCAAGGCTAATTATATAACATTGAATGTATGAACTTCCATATGTTGTGGGGTAGTGAAAAGCAGAGAGCTGGGACGTGGCTGGCATTGCCCCCTGGATGTGTTTTCTTACAGCCTCAGAGGCAGGGAGAATCCAAAATAGTCTCTGCTAGGCTGAAAACTTCTCAAAATAGCCTAGATTTTAACCCATGTAGGTGCCATCTTGGCCCTTGTGTTTTGTCTCTAAAAAGATATACCACATGAAAACTATTTTAGGTCTGTAGAGTCTGGGGGACATTCAGTGTGGGCCAGCAAAGCCATAGCACTCTCTGCTTATGAGCATGATTAAGGGTCACTAAGTGCTGAGCTGAAGAACCAGCCCGAGACTTCAGGCAGCCCTCCGTGGCAGTCCAGTGACGGCCTTTGCCGGCTTCAGGCAGCCCTCCGTGGCAGTCCAGTGACGGCCTTTGCCGGCTTCAGGTAGCCGGAATGTATTACAGTAAGTAGCCAACAGTGATACAGGAAGACACACATCCATTAAACATTCAATCAAAAAAAGACTTGTTTTAGGTTGTTAAAGTAGATGGTACTTTTTACCTTAGCATCGCAATTTGTCTTCTTTAAAGAGACGCCGCCAGCGGTGATACGGGAGCGTGACAGGAAAGGGGTTTTCGAATTTGTTAAATCGCGATAGATATATATAAATCTCGTGTAGCTCGTTTGCTTCGAATGTATATAGCTAACCTTGTTGGACATTGTCAGGTTGGTCTTCATATTCATTATTCTCCTGTTGTACA